>WURT03000010.1:303565-336128 GCA_009936505.3 Holothuria glaberrima | reverse complement strand
ATGAACCAGTAAAGATAAACATGCACTCTTCTCCCATGATGATGGCAAAAATAAACTGATGGAAAATTGTCAATATGTTAACAATTATTTACGTGAAGCTATAAGGAAAGATAAAATATGTAGATCTATAATTTCTGCAGCTGATACTCAGAATGGAATAAAGTAACTGAAACTATACACTGCAGTTGGTTTACAAAAGATTTGTATAATAAACCTGAATAACTTTTCCACTATTAATGAAAGTGAAAAGATGAATTAAGAAAAATGTTGATTATTTCTTTTTCTTTGAAAAATGTTACAAATATTATGTAAAAAAGAGTACATAAAGGTACACTAAACCATGTTATGGAAAACAAAAAACACATGCTGAAAATTCAGAGTAATGTTTCAAAAGTGAATGGCTTAAAATAAAATGTATACTCTTAGTTACTATCATTGGACAATTCTGATGAATATGCATAACCATACATGGACTTTGAATGTCTAAACAAGATTAATAGCTTGCAGATGGTGAGAGACACCTTTTAAGGCCAATTCATATGCCAGTATAGCACTATAATGCTATAAAATTTGAACACTGTTCAACTTTGAGCTATGCCACTGATTGGCCGAGGAGAAGAATGGATAGTCATATATGCATAGGTTCTTATAGCTTTATAGTGCTTGAAAATTTCAAGTATGAACTGGCCTTTACAGAATTTACACTCTAAAACTTTCATTGTATATGATCTCAAAAATCTTGAACGTCCAAACTGCTCTGCAAAATTTGAACAGCTACTATTTCCCATTAAAAGCAACAGCATACACTACCCACAGAAATATTGATCTGAAAGCTGTCAGTTCTTGTCTAGTAGTGTACAATTATTTGGCTTTTCTAAATCCAGCGGCCTCCCTAAAGGTCCACTTGGTTACTTTCCTAATACCATTTGACTTTCTCTTTGATTATGGTAGCTGTAATTCACACTATATACATCTTTGCAAGTACAGTAATTTGCAACAACTGGAATTTTTGACTTTGTATATGTATTAAATTAACATTTAATGTGTAAACAACTGATGATACTTAGTCATGCTTTTATTCTTCATAATTTACTGACTCTTATATTTTGAACTATGCTTACAGAATTCTTTGACATTCTTTTGCTTGTGTGAACAATGCTCTTACTTTTAAACTATATTTACACAATCCTTTGACGTTCTTTTGATTGTGCAAATAATTGTGTAAACAATGCTCTTTAACTTTTAAACTATGTTTACAGAATTCTTTGACATTCTTTTGAAGTGAAAACAATGCTCTTACTTTTGAACTACCTTTACACAATTCTTTGACACTCTTTAAACTTTGTAAATAAATGTTCTTTAAAGAATTGTTTGACATCCTTGTGTAAATAATCCTCTAACTTCTGAACTGTATTTACAAAATTCTTTGACATTCTTTAGACTATGTAAACAAGTGTTTGTACTAATTCATACTTTTAGCTTTCTGTTTATGCTTGCCTATTCTTTCTCACACTTTCTGACCATGCAAACACTGTATAAACAATTGTTTGATGTTATACCAGGGAGCTGCCACTCAAAGCTCCCTGGTTGTACTTACTTTTGACTTCGTATATTAAAGTACAGCTGCTTTAACCTACCCATTCTCTTTGATTGTAAAGTACTGGTGTACCAAAATTTATCACGAACAAAAAATAGTTTGCAAGTAAAGCAAATTGCAATTTATGTAAAAATGTCCTACTCAAGCAGTAAATCTATGTTCACCAACTTATGACCAAATTATGCTTTCTGCTGTGCAGGATGATCAAAATCAAAGTAGGTGAATTGCTGAAAAAAATTTAAAATGCATTTTTAAAGGGGCTCATTGAGTAGATATAGATTATTTTGTGACAAGTTTGAAGAAAATCATAGCATGATTAATGTTTCTAATTAGCCTCATTACTCATGTATCAATTCCTGCCAAAAGGTGAGAAATTGTAGTTTTTGTGGACAGGGGTTGCATATGATTATTACCTTACAGTGAAAAGTGTCTGGGCATGAATTTGTAATGAATGATTTCAATCATTAATTACCCCATCATTACCATTTCAATTGTGTGTCAGATGTGCAGAATCTCTTAGTTTGACCGTTTACCATCAAGATGTGAGTAAACCTCAACAGGTTTGGAAAAAAAACATGATCTTTGTTAACCAACTCAATAAGCCCCTTTAAGAAAAAGGAAACTAAAGTGCTACTTTATAGATCTACAATAAACTTTACATTAAACTGGTAGTGGGGCAATTACATGTATGTTTACAGGATGCAAAACACAGCTGGGAAAACTGAAATCTGTATTACAAGCATTAAACATGAAGGTAAAGTATGCCAAATGTCCTTCAAGGTAACTTGGTTAGAATGTATAAAAATTTCAGTAATTTCATTTCAGTCTCATTTTATGTACAGTACATCACTTCTCCACTGAATGTAAAGTGTTTACAAATGTTGAATATCATCAGTCATGGCTCAGGATAATGGCAACTCTGTTAGAGGTAGTGAGTCACAAAATTGCTCTTCCATGCCCTGACTTAAACTAAATTGGGTTTGTTTCAAGGCTTCTGGACCCTTGTAGCATTTTGACAGGTAAAATCTACCTCTCATATGAAAGTTCGCTAAAAAGGAGACCTTTCACACTAATTATCAAGTTTATGTACCATTGGTGAGATTTTGAGCCACGGGAGTCTATTTAGGCACCTTGTCAAAATTTATCTCAAGCTGCTTCAACTAGACTGCATGGGCTGCAGCCATTCTTTGTTCCTCTACAATAACAATATAACTTAATTAATCCTGCTTTGGTACTTTGTGTAATAGGAAAGAAAGGCTAGAGCCTCTGTAGCTTGGCTGAGGCAGCTGCAGCCTGAGATTTTGAAACGGTTCCTTAATGGGGTGTGGCTGCTCCTCTGCTTCAATTGAAATGCCATTTTGAGCCCTTGAATCCTTCACTCTGCATAATGAGGTTTTCAATTTATTTGAGGCATCAGCAGCTACACAAATTAAGTATATATATCCTTTTGTTAGCACAATCTGTACTGACCCCCCACCCCACAAAAAGGGGGGTGGCATACATTGTATGTTAACATTTTTGGAGAAGAAATTTTTTAATAGCATACTGAAGTAAATGCTACAGGAGTGGCCCCAATGTGGGTGAGGCATCTTTGGCTCCATTTACTTAGTACTGATGTATCTACAAGAAGGAAACTGCACTTAAACAATGGGCACATTAAGTAAAACATAAAGCTGCTACTGCCTCAGCAAAGCTACAGGGATTATGCTTTGTCGCTGCTCCCATTACAATAGCTACAAATTAAATTAACCCTGACATTGTAATATGTGTATCAGGCTAGCAGCAAAGCATCAAAGGCGCCTGAAGTTTTGCTACTTTGACATTGCAAACATTGGCTCAATGTGTTCTCAACGTTGGAGAAGGAACATGACCCCGTTTTCAAATAATTTACTGTGTGAAAAGTCAAAGTCAATGGGGGATTTCTCAAAATTGGGGGCACATGCCCCCTTCCCCCCCCCGAATCCCCGCTCCCTGAATGCAAGTTAGGCTATGTAATGGTCAAGTGACTTCATATCTTGTAATAGTATTCATGAAACCATACAGGCTACAGTGATATGGTTTGGCGCTGTCAGAGTTTCAGGTAGGCTATTGAATGTCTAAAAAACAGACCTTATAGGCTACTGTACTTCTGTCTGCAGAGTGCATTTTAAGATACATTTTTGATGCTGACAAGGCCCACTGGTATGGTTTGCTGCTACTATTAATTTTGCTACTAAAGTGTGAGTTTAATGTACTCTTTAAATCAATCCCTGTATCAAATATCATAAACAGTTAAAAGACCATATGAGGGATATGCATCTGCCAAACTGAATCTAGGGGAAAAAAAACTAAAATGTGAAAAGCAAGTGGTAAAACTGATATTCTATAAAGCCTGCAGGATGTCCGGCAAGGAAAATTTATGAATGTTTTTCATGTTCTAGTGGGAATCAAAAACACTACAACAGTTCAGATCCACTCAAGCAAGCAAAACAAACACCTGTACTATGCATGCATTAAAGAAGCAATTGGTGCCTATGTAAGGATTTTCTCTCGCCATTTTGTAAAAATAACCTACAAAAATGCACTACAAAAAAAAATTACAATTAAAAAGAAGCAATGCTTGATAGTAGCTGATATTGTTACAACTGCATTTGCTTGTAGCTTGATATCCAGTCATTTCATTTGAAATGTCTGTTTTTTTGGAGGGGGGGAGATTGTTGACGTTTTGGCTAAATTCTAGCCAAAATAGTCATTGGACAATCTGCCTCAAAGATGTCAGCAAGAAACCTCTTCTCATACTCACAATCACTGCTCCCTGAAAAGTAGAGTATAGTATACATATATAATAATGTTGTCTCAAAGAGGTACAATCATGTACAGTCATGACAAGAAGAAAGAAGAAACCAGTTTTAAATGTCTGTCATTGTGATGAAGTTGTAAACCACCGCTAGCTACATATAAAAATGTTGTGTAGGAAAGGAAAACTACAACCCTAGACCCTTGTTATAAGATACCAGTTTTGAAGAGTTTTTTGTGCTGAAGATGTATATGCAAGAACACTTAAAAACGTGTACACAATATCCTTGACAAAGCTTGAAAAACCACAGGTTATATTTGATACCACTTTAATACTCATTCATAATTTGCACAAAAATTGCCAGAATGAAAAAATTATTCCTCATTGAAAGCCTTCTTTATACCCTACAATCACAATTTCCATTAATCACAACTTCTTTGACTAAATTCTATATTATTCTGTAATATTTACATTTCATGCATCATGCATCAAATGTCACAGTACATGCATATAGTCTGAAATTAAGGTATAAAATGCTCCATATGAGAATTTCTTTGGAACAAACATTACAACTTGGTTTCCTTAATTATTGCATCTTTGTAAACTTATTAAAAGAATAACGTATGTGAGAGCCAATTTTATATGGAAATGGCACTTTCGTCCAGTGTCAGGTAAAAGACTTAATTGCCAATTTTTTGGTTATTGATATCAAACATAACATTCAACAGTAGGCCTATTCATTACTTCACTCATGTAGGTTGAATACCTCATTGATGCCAGGTTAAATTAAGGCATTGGCATCGGGCCTTTGCCATGCTAATGCATAATTCAAGATAGCTATAGCCTGATATGCAACAACTGAACACAGTTAACAGGTATATAATTAATAACTGAGGCATCATAGAGACATAATTATGTTATAATAATGTACATAATGGATGATGACAGATTAGAACATGACAATGAGATGTGGCTTGAAGGAACTGTTGGAGATGAAGAAGATGTTATAAATTATCTGCCACATAACAACCCATAACTAAAAGCATGCAATTCTATGTTAAAGCATACCACTAGTCATGCAGAAGGGAAGTACTACTCAGCTACACAGACTTTTGGAGGAGAGGTAGTCAATCTTTGGTTTAAATCCCATTCAAATCACCTTGTCAGGTAGAATGAGTCATGTAGTCAAGTTGAGAGTCACCTGCCTAAAGGATGAGTCAAAAAGTTTTTGTGGAGTAATAAGTCTCTCTTAAAGAACATTAATTTTTAAGAATACCATCTTGTAACTGCAGAGCCATGCAGTCCAGCTTATGCTGAGTTACCTGACTCCAATATGAGTCACAAGGCACTTGTTCCCAAGTCATGTCACACCTGTGCCACAACTCCTCTTCCAATATTTACTACTAATGAACTGAGTCATACAGTTGGGGTTTAGTAGTCAAATTTGGTGTAAGCTGGTTCCAATCCAAATCAAATGGCATTTCTTTTCAGTTCCATACCCAAGTCACATATTATCTTCAATTTGTTGCAACAACACAGGATCTCAGGGTTTCATTGGCTCATTTTTTTTTATTTTTCCTGAAAAAATTGGCCACATTCATTCAATTTACAAGTTGTTATTGACAGTTTGAAAACAACAGAAACAACAGAATATGAAGGGAATATTGGACTCAACCCTTGAACACAAGCATGCAAAACCTTGACAAAACATGCTTGATTATTCATGCAGAGTGGGGATGAAAATGTATGCAACATTGTAGTTACAAGAGAACACATGGTTTTTGGTTCAAATTTTAGTTGCATCATCTGAGACATAAAAACAAGGTAGGAGTCACCAGGTCAAGTCTTAGTCACAAGGTATTTCTGCCTGGGAAAGTCACATGTAAGAATCAAATATTTTTCTTTTAATATCTCATGACTCCTATCTGTGCAGTTTGAGTCATACAAACATTTTAAGAGTCACCTACTTCAAGTCTGAGTCACAAGGCAATTTGGCTCCAGCATGTATCTGAGTTACAAGTGTCTAACACACTTTAATTTTCATATTTTCACCCACCTCAATTAGACTTTTTTTCCCCAAAACATGCACAGCCACTATTCCTGTACAAT
Source organism: Holothuria glaberrima (assembly GCA_009936505.3). Lineage (NCBI taxonomy): Eukaryota > Metazoa > Echinodermata > Holothuroidea > Aspidochirotida > Holothuriidae > Holothuria > Holothuria glaberrima. Next base: position 329,646 of record WURT03000010.1, on the reverse strand, counting down.
GTGGTGGGTTTTGATTTCTTTGTTTTTTGATGCTTGAAAAGCAGAGTATGTGGATTTCTGACATCTCAAAATTTTTCTGTGAAGTTCATCTAACCAATTACTTTGCCACCACCCAAAAAGATCTCCTTCAAAAGGCCAAAAAAGATGATGCTATGTCCTACGCCTTCAGCAGAAGTCCTAGTTACACAAAAGTCACACTTCCAATGTCACTAAAATATTTGCAAAAGTTATGGTCAAGTCACAGTTCGGATTTTGAGTTATGGTCCCCAGTCAAAGTTCGCGGTATGAGTTGGAATTTATGGAAGGAACACTGCTTGTGTGTTGTGAATGAAGCACAGAAAGAAAATGACAGCTTTCTGCAGCTGTACTACAGCCATTACCAACGTATAATGTGATACCTGTTGTGTAGGATTATTGAATACTGCAACACTCGCCCTGCGTCTAGCCTGTCAATGGAACGATAAGTTAACTGCTTGATTTCATTTTCATTATATTACATATTGCAAACAAAAAATATCTAAGAAACACCTCGCAAAATTTATAATTATTCTTTTGTTAAATTTTCGAGCAATTACAAACCAAAAAAAAAAAAAGGAACATGCTAACCTCTGTTTGTGGGAGGGCGCCATCCCAGTGCTAATAACTTATGGCAGATGGTGCTTGCAGGCAAGCTGGAGAATTCCATATATGTAAATGTATAGGTGATGAGATGTGAGATAGACCTATAGAACACAGGCTTAAGGATTTTTCCTAAAACGCATGAAATAAAAATCATGTCTACTTTATCAAAGGCAACATTATAGATAAATCCTTTGAGTCATGAATCTGAAGTCGTTCGAAAAATCACACTCACAATATTGAAAAGAAGACTACTGAACATAAAAGAAAGCCAGGCTGAGAAAACATTTTCTCTTTTGACGTGACAAACAAAAATTACCTTGCAAATAGTGTTTTAGAAGAAAAAACAAAATGCATTTTTCTAAAGTCCAGTTTATGAGGAGAAACATTGCAAATACTCCTCATAACAAACAAAGCCAGCACTTGGTCTTGTGTGCTCAACCTTCTCTACAATGATAACAAAAACGACAAAAATTTAAATTGTCCCCCAAGTCTTCCAGGTTTTGTTGAGTTTAACATTTTCATTTGAGAGCCAAGTAACACCTGTTTGGATCAAAATATTATGCAATATGACTATTAAATGAAAACTGTGATACTAATAACTGAGCAATACCAACCCCCTTCCCGACAAACACCTCAAACATTTCCCCAAATGAAATATTAAGGTGTACTCAGTGATAAGAAGGGAAAGAGTTGTTTAGTGATATATGATAATGTATGCTATTGATACAACACATAACTTTAATATCCCCAGAAATATTGATACCCCCTCTCCCACCTCTGATCCATAGTCTTATACCATTCTTTAACCTAAAGTGGAGCTGAAGTTTAAAATGAGTGTTTGAAGATTATGGTGATGTTTCCCAGTGCAAAGGTAATATATAACCAATAACTCTATAAATGAAACAAGCTTAATAACTTCTCCATTAAGTTTAACTTCTCTTACAAGCTCTTCTTCAGTCCCTGCAAAGGTTTTGTTTTTCCATGCCACAGCAAGCTCCAAGATTAAGTATTCAATTTAGATACCAACTTGTTTAAACCCAACCCCTGTTCCTGCATCAGGCAACAACTTGGAACATATTACACATCTGTATCACAGAGATGACACAGTACAGATTCTCGACAACAAGCTTACTGACTTCTGACTGTGCTCTTACAAGTCACTAATGATGTGAGAGACAGGACTGCATGCATAATGTTCAGACTGAGGAAGGTCTGTAGACACATGTGTGGGAGACCCTGGGAATTAGTACAGACTTTTATCTCTGACACACACAGTAAAAATGCTTGCCCCCCCCCTTTTCACTTCAAACAGTCATGAAATGAACCTAAATGCATGCAATGTACCTCGATCTACAAAGCACAGACACACTTTTGTACATCCAGTAAAATGATCATCATGTGCCCTCTCCCTAAATCAGACCCCAAGAACAGGGTCATGGCTGCTGTTGTTAAAGAGCTAGGCACTCTTGGTACCTCCAGATATCATCCTTAGTTATGGTTTGCCGTTCTGTACATATACTTTCCCCTCCTTACTGTTGGGGGGGGGGAGATTTTTGCCCCTGATGAATTTACACAAGTTACATGTCCACAGTCAACACAACGCTTGACACTGTTCTAAAAGTATGATTTGAGTGAAAATTTAGGTTTGATATGAAAAGAAGAAAACTTGTTCTGAGAATTCTGGTGAAATTTCCCTTTATTTCTTACGTATTGTCTTTTTGAGATCAACAAAGATAATATTAAACTCTTGTCACATAACACCAATTTTTAAGTAAACAATTGTAATGTTATCTCTAAACAACGATGATAAATGCTTTGTTTTGTTTTCGTTTTAATCCATTAATTTGACCTTGAAATAGACAAGGAGAGCAGTATCTCTGAAAGGAAGAGTAACATTCCCCATACACTGCATTCCTCCATATGACAAGACTAAAGAGATTATGGAGGATAAAATTTGTTTAAAAGTTTTCAAGATTCACATAATTGCATCTCTTAATGTAAAGCTGATAATTAGTAATGTGTGCATTACTTCAAGTTCATTGTGTGTTGAAAAACGTGATAACTTTATCTGCTAACATCTTCAGCTCCACACAGAAGCCCATCTTACAAGACTACATACATTCAGTCCCTCTTCAACATATCAAAACTAAATCGAAAATTTAACCCTTAATTCTGCTCAAATCACAAACATACCCCATCCTTCTTAATAGCAAAATTTTCTCTCCATAAAAGACGATACCTGAAGGACCCCATGGCATACAACAAATTGACAACCATGTAATTAGCTCCCACTTGTATAACCTTAGAGGCATACAATGGTAATATTATTGCTTCAAATTAGAAAAGAAGGACGTAAGCTTTCTTCCTTTGTGAAATTTCTAAGAAATAAACATCAGGATGACACAAGTGTGCCTTTTAGTTAAATGTGATGACTAAATATTTTGCGAGAAAAAACTGCATTTTGGTGAAGAAAATAAACACCTTTAAAACCGTAATTTACAGATGACCAATTGTACAAGATTAAAACTTAGACGGCTTTGCTGTTTCACTTTCAAGAAATAAGGTCCTCACATTTAGAAATTCACTGCTTGGTAGATCATGAATAATTTGTTTGCCAAAACTTTCAAATTTTGAAGTGACCTACCATTTATAACTCTTATGATGAGTAAATTTTTTAGGGAGAAAAGCTATTACTAGAGCTAGCTGGTGAGATTGAATTGTATAATAAGCCTTTTATAATTGCATATGAATTGTGGGATGCAAGGAAGATAAACAAACCACAATTGCCATACATATACACAAAACACACGTTTTCTGGGATAGAAGACGATTTTTTAAGGCCATGCAAGTAGAGCATGTTGATGCTGTTCGAGACACAAAACCACAGGTAAAAACACATCTTACACCTTATCGATCTAAAAAGGGATGATTTGAACACTTTCTAAAATAAACCCGTTTTATCATGTGGGGATGTGTTGTAGGTATGGTAGTGTGTCTGTTTATCCCCAGTTTTTCATAATGTGAGTATGCTCAGTCAAGATTACGAAAAGCCTTATTATGAGAAAAGCTGTTGTCTGTCGGTGTCACGACGATGCAATTTAAATACATTTCCCTTAAAGGGTAAATTTCCTCTTTGTCCCAGACAGTTTCTTTTTCCCCAACTGAGAAAACTTCTAGCCCCCCCCAAAAAAAAACTGCTCCCCCCCCAAAAAAAAAAACTGTCTAAGCTCCTCCTTGTGTAGACAAAAACCTAGTTTATTGCTTAATGCCATGTCTTAGGGAGCATACAAGGCCCCCTAATGTGCATTCTGAGTACTCTCTGCATTGTGTGAGAAGTGAGCTACTCTGCATCTTTCAAATTTTCAAACTTTGAGGTCAATCAAAGAGCAGTTACTAATTTTGAATATTGAAATCCTCTAACCAAAAAATTTAAGGTGATGAGTATCTGTCTTCAAAGGAGCTCATTGAGTTGACATCAATTATTTTTGCGACAAGTTTGAAGGAAATCATTGCAGGACAATGTTTCTAATTAGCCTCATTACTCGTGTTTCACTTCCTAAAATTACCGAAAATGTGAGAAATTGTATTTTTTGTGGAGAGGGATTGCATATGATTACAACATAATGGTAAAAAGTGTCTGGTCATGAATTTGTAATAATGATTTTAATCATTAATTACTCTTATCATTGCCATTTCAGTTTTGAGTCAGATGTGCAGAACCTTTCAGTTTGATCACTTACTATCACAATGTGAGTAAATATCAACAGATGTGAAAAAATCATGAATTTTGTGAATTAACTCAATAAGCCCCTTTCAGTATGTGATTTAAATGTTTGAGTGTCCTGTGGCCATGCTTTTATGGGAACCCTCTTAATATCAGAGGGTTCCAAAAAAGTATGGCCACTTGACAATTTTCCCCACACAAATTCCACCCTGGATAAGACCATTCATGGTTACATCACTGTAGGCAATGGTTGGCATAGAGCATGTACAAGACGATATCAGGGTATGTTAGGTTTTGCTCATGTAAACACTTGCGCAATTGCACGCAGAAAGCTGACGAATTAGAATCCGTTTTTATTGTGACAATAGTATTAAGTGCGCCTTATCAACTCTCAGCCAACCAGCTATGATGTCATTTGTTTGTAAACATATATTAACCCATTCTTAATTTTCTGGTGGAGGCAGCTGCCTAAAGGGTACACTATGTCATGGGGGGGGGGGGGAGATTGTCCAAAGGGATATCATCTGGGGAAGGAATTTTCCAGGTGGGCATTGTACCGGTGGAAATTGTACTTAAGAGAATAGTCCAAGTGGAAACTGTCTGGGCATTGAGTGATGGTGGGTACTCCTGGTACCCTATAACATACCCAGCACCATACAATGATAATTCCATGATTACCATATAGTTGTAAAAGATGGTGCAGCGTAGAAGCTAAAGTTTTATGGCAGTGTCATATCAGGTCAGTAACATTAAATAAAATTAGCTGATCCCATCCCACTTGTTATCCAGGTTTTGAAATACCTTTCACAAACCTAAAGGACACTGGCAGTTACACCAATTTGTATTAGTATACCCAGGTAAACTCATTGGTGCAGGCTTTTTCTGATCATGCCATTATATTTGTGCCATACCAGCATGCTACAATGCCCTGAAAACCCATTAGTGTAGCATATGTAAGCAATATTTACATTCTAAAACATCATCTAAGATACATGATAGGGAAATAAGAGCAGATTTGAATGATTTATCACGTTTCAAAGGTAAGCTTGGTTAGCCCTTGGCTTTATTCACTCTACACAGCTGGTTAAGTTGATCTAACCTTGCTTAGTCACTTCAAAGTCAACCTTTCAACAGCTGTGTTATCATCCCATATAAATTAATCAAACTTAAAATGATTGGTAGTGTAATATATGAATGGAATGATTATGTGAAATGCTTCTTAAAGTACCATCATGTTAGAGCTACCAGCATTATACCCTCCATGAATAAATGAAACTAATTTGTTCTCATTTGCAGCATTACCACAACCATATATGCACTTATATTCCCAGGGTAGTAAGGCATTGTGTCAAAACAGCCAAGCTGCAGCTCCCTCAACCATGCTGCAGCAGCTGCAGCAATGCTTTGTTACTATACACATTAAAATAGCAGTACTAAGTTAATCCTACTACCATAATGTGCATAGCAACAAAGCATGGTTGCAGACATTGCAGCTTGGCTGAGGCAGCTGCAGCCTAAGTTTTGACATGGTTCCCAAGCCAGAAGCATGAAGAGTTGCAGGCTGAAAAGATACATACCAATTCCATCCTAAGTGATGGCCCAAGGGATGAAAGGCCTGGGAAGAACAGCTATCTCCCCCCCCCTTCCCTCATTAGCAAGGCAAGGCCTTCAGCAAGCAGGGTCAGAACACATCTCAAACATTGTAAAACTAAATTAAAACCTTTCTGACATACTTATGTAAAATTCAAAGTAACTTTTCAATCAATCACAGAATTGACATGTGTCTTGATCAGACCCTATTAAAAATTTATGAGATTGCAAATTAAACATTATTTTATTTGGGATTGACAGTTGGTGGAAGAGCTGGGATCACAAAACAACTGAGAATTTTGTAGGGAGTGCAGTTTTGAGTTGTGACTGGAGATACTACAACTATCCCCAACTGCATGCTTAATCGCTTTCTGTCTCACATCAAATTCCATGCAGCAACATAAGAATTTACACAATTTTTTGTGATCTTACAGCAAACTTTTAACTTTTAATTTATTTTTATTTTCTTTTGGAGCTCATCATTCTCTCACACATTAACAAAAATGTATGTTATCATGCATCTATGCAAAATTTGCCATTCAAACATAAAACTCCAAGATGGGATTAAGTTCAACTTTGCTTTCTACATTACAATCCTAATTAATATTCCCACAGGGGAAGGGGAAGGGGGATGAGGTGAATGTAAGGATGGGTTAAGGATTCTTTGTTGCTCACCAATCCCACACCTTGTTCCATACTGATGTTTACATCCACCTTAGATGCTTGTTGCAGTTTATCTAGACATAGTGAAACATTTTCATAAAACTTATCTTTACCTATGAGCTTGAAGTACTAGCAAAAAATATTTGCATAGCAAGGGGAAGGGCAAGTGGGCTGTCCAGGATGCCACTTTTCCAATATGGCAATTTTGGTCTATAGCAATGAACAAAATAGACTAGATTTTCTGGATCTGGATGAGCCAAATTTTATCTAGGCCAGAGAGGAAAATGCCAGAAATTTGAAAATTGAACTGAAATTGGTGACAACTGAAACATAATTTAACAGCATGCTATTTTTGTATCAACTCTCTACTTTTTCTTTTTTCATTTTTTCCCATTTTTTTTTGCGCTTATTTTTTTTTTTCTTGAGCTGACAAGGCTCTGACATTTCATTACTCAACTACTGACCATAACTAGGTGTCTGAAGAGAAGTTTCCACCCTTGCTATGGCCTAGAGGATGGAGATGGATAAAACAGCCATATTTGAACCTGTGAGGCTTATCAATCAATCAGGGGCTCCATTCTCCTGCTCAGTTGCTGTTAAGTTACATTTTCATCTAAGAGTAATTTAGACCATTTTACCTATCTGTAATGACCTTTTAAATTGAAAAGATTCCAAATGTGAGTTGCATCTGCTTCATTGGAAGCTAGACAATGTGAAGTTGCAAAGATTTACAGGCTTCTCCCAGATCTGTTCCCACTTAAATTCAAAAAATATCTGCCTCGGGTATACCCGAGTTTTGTTTCACTGAGGTCGGGTGCACTGGAGGGAAGCTGTAGTAGGTCACGACAAGGAATACCTCAGGATGTCATTGTTCACTTAAACTTTTCTCCCGTTTTAAAATCGGAGGAAATGGGGCAAGAAATGGAAATTAAATTATTTACATTTGGATGATAATTTATGTACTGATGGAAAACGATGATATGCTTGCCCAGACTTTGCCCAATAGGATGCTATAGAATCATGGGAGAGAGAGGTGGTGGCATAGAGTACCAATAATCCCTTCCCTCCCTTGTTCTCTTCAATTAGGCAAAGTAAGGTAAGGCATCCTACGAAAAGCAGGTTGTTTCAATTTTGCTGCAACAAATATCTAATTAGATATACTATGATCCCTCACACATACAGTGACAAGCATACACCATATCTACAAACTACTCCTGATGGTTGCTGGGTGCAGGTTACACCAGAGGCAATACTGCATGCATTCTCAAACTATGAACTAGAGCAATACCTCATCCTGTACGAGCTTCTTCCAGGCAGCTGTACTGAGTGTGGCTCCGAGACGAGTGGTGTGGTTAGACTGATGGAAACAGTCAAGGGGAAAAATAGATCGGATTCAGAGAAGGGTGGCAGAAGTGAAAAAAAAGGAGAGAGGCAGTACGAAGAAAATGAAGATATAAAGAGAAAACCTGTTTGGATTATACGAGAGGAGACAGAAATACCCTCAGCACAATACTAACCAATGGTGAGTCACTTTTTGTTCTTAAAAAGGGTTTAACTCTAAGCTGAATAAATAAAACTTTTGTGTAGCTATAATTTAAATATGTTCAGTTGTATATGCTGCATTTTATGTAATTTGTAAATTCTTAAAAAAAAAAAAATTAATTCAATATGGCAACATAGAATATGATAAGCATTGGGTAAAAAACCTTTACATGTTAACATACAGAGGATATTGGCAAGCAAAACTTTTATGTAAAATTTGTCTTTAGGCTGAAAACATTTCCTTCATGTCACAAAAATATAAAGTCACTGATTACAAATGAAAGTTTCTTCTCATTCTCATCACTTTACTTGTGATGAGAATTTGGTTGCACTTTTTGACAAACTTCCAAGGAAAAAGACTAAAATTTGGAGAATTTTGGGCCCCTTTGCATGGCAATGGCATAGAAATTGCAAGAGGCTTTAGGGACATTAAATGGTCCTAGGCCAAAGTTTGATATCAGCCATTTTTGACTTTTATTGTTTGAATCTTAAGATTAAAGTTGGTGAGTTCTCATAATATTAATAACTTTTGTCTAATCTAGATCTAAATCTAGCTTTTCTAGCATTTAAGAGTTCTAACCTCTGGTGCATAATTCTAAGATGCAATGATAAACATTCTACTTTAATTATAGCAAACATGTAAGTAAATGTTATGCAGCTAAGTACCTTACATTTGTATGTAAAAAGAATTAAAAATTAATACGGCTTAGTATGTTTTATGAAAATTTGTGAAGTTGAATCCACTCATGCAATTTGTAGTCAGCTATGTCAAAAATTAACATCTTTTCAGTACTTTCAGTACATCAGTGCAAGTTACACATCTGGGTAGCCTTCTAATCGACTTAGAAGACCATTTAGAACTATCAAAACCTTCTAAACAAATACATTCAGACAAATATGTTGACACTAGTGCACATACCAAGAAAACCACAGCTTTCTCCCATGTTTCTCTTTCTCTGATGTTCTCATTAACAATACATGAACTAGAAGCAAATGTCTGAAAAAGCCTCAGAATACCTGTTAAACATTCTCCATCTATACATTGACATAAGAGGTCTTTAATCAATCAAACACAACTATGACTTCTCCATGCCTAAGTCAAACTGCAAATCTTTGGATGATCTTTCTTTTGCTGTGGATGGCCCCTGAGTCTAGAAACAAAGTTCTGGGTGATATATAAGTTGGGCTGAAAAAATGTATGGATTTGAGACCTCACTGAAATCGTAGTTACTTTCTAAGTATTATTTTACACACACTTCATGGCTGTGTCCTCTTTCATTTGTTTGAGCAGCAAGTCAAATAACTTTCAGTTGACAGGGCACAATATTAAATCGACAACATTTGCAACAGATGTTAGCTAAAATTCTACGGTCTTAGCAATTCCTGTATACTTATCATCAACAAATAAAGATCAAATCCTTGGGCTGAAGCTAATTCAATTACACAAATACATACACATACATACATATGTACACACACACATGCACACACACCTGAAAAAGTTGTTTCTAGACATCCCTCCGGGTTTACCTAATTCCTCTTCATATAAAGGGAGAAGGCAGTTGCCCAAGTTTATTTTCAAAAATTTGCTAAATCTTACAGATCTCCTCCAATTTCTCTCACAAGTATTGTTTGTAATATTCCTGATAAAATGATTGAATATTGAAGGTAAACCAAGGAGTTATTCTGCACAAATTTAAGAAATAAGTGACAAAAATATTGTCACATGATTGATATGAGCCATTCCTGAACTAGTGTAGTGGGGTACACTAACTCAAATTGGGGGGACTGCATTTTCCCTTTAAGGTGACAATACTTTAGAATTGGACCATTATCAGAACCCACCAACATTTGACATATTCATCCTTAATTGATATTCATAAAATTATTACCAGAAGTACATAAACTGCGAAACTGATAACACTAACACTGGAATTCATTTAAATGGGCTCATTGAGTTGACATCGATTATTTTGGGGACAAAAATAACCAATGTCAACTCAATGATGACTCGATAATAGCCTCATTAGTCATGTTTCACTTTCTACAGTTACCAAAAATGTGAGAAATTGTATTGTTTTTGCGGAAAGGGATTGCATATGATTACTACATAATGGTAAAAAGTGTCTGGTCACAAAGTTGTAATAAATGATTTTGATCATTAATTACCCTATCATAGCCATTTCAGTTGTAAGTCAGATGGGCAGAATCTCTTAGTTTGATCATTTACCATCAAGATGTGAGAAAATTTCAACAGTTGTGAAAAAAATCATGAATTTTGTGAACCAACTCAATAAGTCCCTTTAAGGCTAAAATGCTATTTTCTGATGTCTGGCTAAAAGTCACACTTCTGTTACCTCACTGAAATGACACTTGATGTTTTTACAATAGAACATTCTTTTACAGTAAAAGGTACACGCTTTTCTGTTTAATACTTGTATACAATTGGTATCAGCCAATGTTGACACCTGATATGCGAAGTACCACTTACATCAATTCTATTGGTACAAAACTACACAAAAGGAACAGACTGTAAGTACTCATGAACGACATATAACTTGCAATGCTGACATCAACTGGATCATGACAATGTCTTATGTGGCATTTGTTCCTAAGAATGTGCTAACTTCTGCCTAGGTTGGTAAAAACATTGAATGACAAATGTTAAAGTTGTCAAAGATTCAATGCCATCAATAAAAAAAATAATACAGTTTGAAATGTACAAAAGTTCTAAGAAAGATATTCAAAATGACCAGAGACTTTTGGCCCTAAAAGCTGTTTAATTTAGGCTAGATGATCAGAGGTGAAGAACATCTACAGTTGAAATACCAATGAAAAGCAATGAATATTAAAAAAATAATTATACAGTATTATAATATGTAAGAGTAAGTTTCACTGCAAAAAGATGGACTGCTAACCATACACAGCATGAGCTGATACCTAAGTGTGCAAAGGCTGGCCTGCTTCTCTGCTTCATACAGTACCATAGGTATATTAAACCCACATCTCAACATAGGTTAATTACCAGCCACAACACTGTGCAGTAAAGAACCCACAGGAAAAAATCCTTTTGAAACCTATTGAACAGGTTTGAACAAGTCTGAATGTGTACAAAAGGTAACTGGAAACATTATATGGGTTCAACAGGTACCAACAGGAACCTGCAGTGTCAATTTGGTAGGAGTTACCTATTGGTTGTCATATACTTTCTGACCCTAATGGGCCATTTAAAAAACCTGTCTATACCAGTTCAAATCTGTGGGTATTTCAACAGGTGTCCAAAAGAATTTTCCTGGAAAGGCTCAGAAAAGCAGATGAGCAAGTCTAGCAGTGTTGCTTAGTATACTTTCATGTTAAGAAGAAAATAATAACAGCTTGAGAGAAATTTGGAAAGAGCATAGTTACAGATATGTTTAATAACTGAGAGAATGTAGGTCTGTCTTTGCCATGGAAAGTGTAATACCCACCACTCAGTATAAAGTGCCATCACCTCTTTTTTTTACACTTCTTACAAAAACTTAGATACTTCGGCTCAAACTTCAATATTCAGGCAAACATGGCCATGAGCAAGCCCCCCCCCCTTCCTCCACAACACCGACACTGATGCACCTGTTTACTGTTTATCTGTCCATAAATCCTTCATAAAAAGCAAGACTCCATACAACTCACTTGATTCTTCCTAAATGTGTGAAAAATTATATGAAATATTAAGGGCAACATTTACATTCACAGCAGTATTTGATTGAGGGCAGTGTTTCCACAGAAGAGAGTACCTATAAGTTTTGTAGGGTCAGTCTGTATTCCTATGATGACAAATGCCCTTTAAAGGGCAAGTGCAACCAGCTTAACTTAAAATAGTTTACCCAAAAATCCTAATTCCTGAATGGGTCTTTTAATCATACGACAATATTGTTGTTATTGAATTGATATATTAATGCAGAATAATTCCTTTGCCCCCCTTTTATATTCAATACTTATGTCTTAAAACAACACGCAAGCAGGGAGGTGTTAGGAAGGAGATCCAACTTTCTATAGACTCTTTGAAGCAATATTCATTTGCGACAGTAATTTTGTTTTTCTTCTCAACCTTCTTACCTCAATACCTAGCTCAACGAAGATCAGACTTTCAGTGATGCATTGTCAAAATGACAATGAGAAGGTACACACCTTACGATGAACTGGTTAACCTTTTGTTGCCAGCCGTCATGCAAAAATGTTAAATTTTAACCTTTATTTTTTTTTATTTTAATCATTATTTGTCATCACACTTAAAAATCATTTCATTTAAAGTCAACTAAAAATTTCTTTACAACTTACTTTTCGAATATGTTTCTTAATGATGGGACAATTTGCCAAAAACTGAGAGAAATGTATAGGCTTGAACAAAGTTTCCAGCAAGTGACATATTAAAATCGTGCAGGCACAATTGAAGTACTTTATTTAAACGTCTGTTGCCAGTCGTTTCACTGAAAATTCTGATTTAAGTTTGGTCATTAGCGGAAAAAACCTCACTTCAAAGCATGTATACACGATGGCCTTTGTCTCAGGATTACTTGAAAAAGAAAGGAGGAGATCATCATTAAAAGGGTTTAGTTAACAGAGACTTAACAATAGGAACAAAGAGGCCTGTCAATCAAATGGCACGGTCTGAAAAGAATTAAATCATTTTCAAGTACATATTATCTGACAGATTTGGTCATTGTATCTCCTTCCTAATACACATCCCTGATGCAAGTTACTTGTAAGGAAAAAAAGACAAAATTTGTTTGATATAACTATGTTTCCAAATAAGGTTGCGACAACTCGGTGCTTATTCCCTTTTTTGAGTTCTAAATCTTTCATTGAATCAAATCTTTTCCGAAAGTTAAAGGAGATCCTTTTTCCCAATGTTTTTCCCACCATCAGTCTTAATGCATCTGAGTAGATACTTTTTTGATAAACAGCTTATCTGAGGTTTTTTATTCCCGTCCACTGCTTGCAAACACAACAAGGATGAAGTTACAACTAGGTTACTAGGATGAGTAATGTTTATAGGAAAAAGGATTTTATTTACAACTTGTATTCAGCTCAGAAAAGAAACAATTTGTATCTCCTTCACACCAGATGTCATCAAGAACTTGTTTGTCTGGTGTAATCCCCTGACCAAGACTTTAGTCTTCCCGTCTAACATACAAGCAACTTTTGATAAGGAATCAGTGAGTGGAGTTTATCTTCTTAAGCAAGGTTTCTATTTCAGAAATACCTTGCTAAATGTACATCCCTAGGGCTATGCTGTTTCAATGACTGTAATTACCATTCACTGCATCAAATCTGATGGATTCAGTATGCTGACTTAAACACCTCCTACCCTATTTGGCCTTTTAAAAACAGCAGCAAATTCTGCCCTGCCGATAATTTTTCAAAGAGATTTATTTTGAGAATCTGAGAAATATGCCCCACATGGAGTTGTTAAGATGTGCTATGGAATAAATGCAACTAAAATGGATCTAACCTTTTGCATGCAAATTTCAAAATATTTGTTCTCCGATGTTTACAAATTAAACAAGATTTGAATAAATATATACCACAGATGGCATTAATTAAAGTAGGAAACAGCAAACAACCCCTAGGAGAAAATACACCACGGAACACCAATCAGTTTCAAGTTAAAGAAGATGTCCATTAAAATTCTCCTGCAAGTCATTATTTTTGTAATACTTCAACCTTTTGTGTGTTTCATTATATCAGAAATGGTTGCCTTTGAAATCTGAGAAGCAATTTTGAAGAGAGATACATATTTAAAAAGGTTCCTAGAGAGGCAAAGCAACAGCGGTTATTTTGATGGGGGGAACAGAGCAGGAAGAAGGGGAGAAAAGTGTTTCCAAGTAGCCTGCTTAGCTGGTGGTAGAATATCTCCCTAAATCAATAAGATACCTTATGCTAATACCTTCCTAAACACACTGACTGCCACACAGCAGGGTTTCTGCACTTTTCAGATTCAGTAGCCTGCTTAGGTAGCTGTACATTTTCCCCTATATCAGTCAGATACCAAATGTTTACCTTCCTATGAAACACTAGCTGCCCTGCAGCAGGGTTTCCATAATTCTATGGTACTGATAGTTCAAGACATTTTTATGACCAGTATGGCTGTTGCACTGACCCAATAGCAATGAATAGCTGTGAAGCAAACATTGTACTTGCTCTTGTGCATTAAAACACTGAAGGCACTTGTAACAATATCAAAATGAATTCAGTAAGTGTGAGATTTTCAGTTTTCAAGACCTTAAAGGACTATATTTCTAGACCAGAATTAAAGGACTATCAAGACCATACAAAAATTCCACATTTTTGCCAGACTTTCTCCATTTTCAGTACAGCTTGGAAATGCTGCATCTTGAATGCACTGTCAGCAGCAACTACACAACCTACTCTTCAAAATTACTGTCACATCACATACTAGTCTGTAAGGAACTTTGCTTCATCCCTCCTCAGGAGTTGGTACCAAATCATGGATAACTCACCTTGGTTCCTTTTTTTCAAATATTTTCTTTTTTCCATCACATCTCTCTTAAAACCATGATTTATCAAATTGCTCTGTAACACTACATCATTATTCAGAAGTGCCATAAACTTAATCCTAGCCAAGTGTCCTCCTACGAAACTAGATCATTGTGAAATTGGAAATAATTACACTGGATCTCAGGCACACTTAAAATGAAAATCTCACAAATAAACCACAAAAGGTCAGAAATTAAAAGGATCCTTGCTCTTTGGTGATGTTTTCATGGTGCCAGCAGTTGGCACCCCATGTTCTGCCATCTAACCTACCCCATGTAGACATACCAGAACACAGAATTGTCCAAACGTAGGGGTGTTGGATCCCACGGCAGTCACCGTCCATGTAAGATCTAATCCCTCCAGCATGCTATCTTCACACACATATTGTATCACAAAAACCTCCACAAACCAAAGTTACACATGTATATCCAGTTCACTTTAATACAAGTACATATATTACAAGACAAGAAAAAAATTTAGAAAATTAAATTCTTTTAAACAAATGCGGCCCAGCTAATAATTACCATAATTAAATATGATATCTGACATTGTAAAAACAAACCATTAGGCAGTTCCATTTACTAAAACCTCATAGTTAATTAAACTCAGTGCTAGCATACTACAAAGCTTAAACAAGGTTGGTTAAAAGTGGGACATAAGTATCACATTAAAAGAAACCTCCAGCACATATTCAATACTTCTCATGAAGCTTGAGAAAAAACCTCACAAATAAAAAAAAAAAAAAAAAATACAAACCTCCCCCCCCCCCCAAAAAAAAAAAAAAAATAATAAAAAATGAAGGAAATCAAGTTTTGACCATTCAGGAGCACTTGAGGTTACAAATATCTCCAAGAAACTTAACCCTATAGCACCAATATGTCAACTTTACACTTTTGGTCAAAGACCATTGATTCTGTAAGAGGCAACTGTATTGTGACCTCCATGTTTGCTGACAGGAATTAAACAAAAACTACATGTACCACAAGATCTGGAGATGTACCTCAGTATTATTTACCTTTGCTGAATAAATGCAAATCCACAAGTATCATTTGATAAAAAACTGATGCAAATATTCAAAAGTCCCCTAGCAAATTCACCTTTACAATTAAGTCCCTTCATTTATTTATCTAAGCAATACTTTTTGCTTCAAGGAATTGGAAGCTTCTTAACAGTGTCTCAAAATTTCAAAGTTTCCTGCATTTACTGGGGGCGTATTAAGAATGGGATGACGGTACTTACATATTAAGTACACTCAGACACCTTACCTTTACATAAGGATTTACTGACGATGCCCTCCGGTTATGCTGCTTTAAATCTTGAATCTATGGAAAACAAACATTAGGTAACAGATTTTAATTCTGTTCTTCATTTCAGAATTTAAATTCCATTCTTACTTACAGATGCAAGACTTTATGCAGCTTATTCCTATTAATCTTTATGAACTTTTTGGACCTGGAAATGGTATTCTCAAACTTTCCAGAGCTTCTTGTGATTAGCTTTTCCATGACTTCATGGAGAGTGGGTGTCAGAGGATATTGTACTATGAAAAATGTCTGGGAGAGAGAACGGGAAGTGTCCAGGAACCTCCATATCTAGAGGGATCCTACTCTAAGGTGCTGCTGGTACACTTCATTCAAATTATGAATAACCAACACTAGGGACAAACCCTCTAGTATGCAGAAACAGACAAATAGCCTCTATGTGAAAAGGTAAGAGACAGGTCCCAATGTAACTTCTGGATTGACAGAGGCATTTGAGACAGTCCCCCCCCCCAGGCACAAGTACACAATCTAACCAGGGACCAAACAGGCCAATCTTAGATAAAAGTTCTATTCTTTAGCTACTTGTACAAAACCCTCCTGTAATACTGCATAAAACTAAAAGTTTCTGCATGGCATTCAAATATATCCCAAGACTAAGATTTTTTTACACAAACATCAAATTACCAAGTCTTAAAGGCAAAAAGCAGTCACCGCAAAAGTGCTTTGAAATATCAGCAAACTCTTGCATATCTCCTTCTATTTGCCTTACAAGTACCTCTGAAGAAGTTTTTGGAGATCACCATTACAAACAAAAGGTAAAGCGAGGAGTTACTCTCCATGATTTCAACAATCCAGTAACAAAAATATCGTCACAGGATCAAAATAAGCTACTCATGAATTAGGATGATGGGGTATACTTTATTCTGATTGGTGTGACAGCATTTTCCCTTTACATGACAGTAATGAGCAACATTGACATTGTACCATCTTCAAGGAGATCAGTTTACAAATAAATATTCTCTGCTGAAGTTGGTTCAAATGTTGTCAAAATTGTTTCTAACTTTAAAGGGAAATATTGTGTTTAAAATGCACCAACACAGCACAAAAAGAAAATACCTTAAATCATTATTAAACCATTTAGTCAAATCAATTAACTCTAGCAATAGCTTTATCTCCTCAAAGTATTATGCATTACAAGAGTAGCAATGTGACATCATTTGAATTTTTGAAAGTTTGGGCGAACAAATTGCTTTTGTGCAACAAATAACCAAATTTCTTCTTGTGAGAGCTTTATTTCTTGAAAAGAAGCTACCATACTGGATTATTTTAAATTGTCTTTCATTCTGTACCTGTTAATGTTGGGTTAACAAATATGACAATTTTCTGTAGAACAAACGCAATATTTCCCTTTAATAGAATGAATTTCTCTTTCAAATCCTTTTTTCTAAAACATGCAATTAATACTTACCCCATGCAATGCAGAGCAGATATCACAGGAAATTTTACATGGAAATAAAAGAAAACAAAGAAATAACATGTTAAAGATATACCCAGGGCACATATATAAAGATTAAAACTTGGATCATTAAAACTGCCTCGCTGTGCAGATAGAATACATTTGCATAGAATTTATGCTCAACCACAGATGTAGAAAGCTATTCTCAGCTGGTGGAGGGGGTTGATGTTTAGGACTGCTTTACTACAGGAGGGGTCTAAGGGGAGGGGAAGGGGGTGTCCCCTCCATAGTAATTATTGAATATTTGAGGGTCCTGAGATGAAATTTGGTATGACATATGGTGCAAAGTTTAAAGAAAATTACTGCAATTTTATTTAATTATATTTCACACAGGGAAAAATAAGGGTTTCTTTTCATGAATTAGGGAGGGGGCAGAAGCACACTTTTGCCCACCAATGTTTTGACTAGAGGGCTTTAGACCCCCAAGCCCCCTCACTTCCCACACCTACCTGAGAAAAAAATGTCTTTTTATGTACTGTAAAAAAGGCAGGAAAGGCTTGAAGTAAACGTGGGGGGAATTTGTACTGCCCTAGGATGAGGAAATTGGGAAATGAAATATTAAGGATGGCAGCACCAATCACTTTTTGTGAAATTGCTCCTTTTTGGGAATATTTAATACTGTCAAATGTATGCACAAAAACCATAGTTTGGAGTTAACATTTGTGTTATTCAACAAGTTTTAATAAAGAAGTTTAGAACAATTGGTTCTTTTGACCTCTTCCTTTATTCAATTATACGTTAGCTAATAAGATTCTCTAATATTTGCAGTTTTGTACCTCAGCCCTTAAGGATGTAGTGCAAATCTCCTGGTGTATTAAATTACTCCATCAATGGTAGGTGTGCCCTGCAGTAATTGACAGCATATAGGAGCTGGTGAACATGTCCCTCCTTCAGTTTTGACACTATTGTAAGAGTCACATCTACATTTCAGAGTTGCAACTCTTAAGGCTGCCAGTGACATAACCAGCAATGGGGCAGGAGCACCCCCAGTCAAATGTCTTGTCCCCTTGCTTTAATCCCCCACCCAAATGAAATACAAAGGAAAAAAAATATTGGCAAAATGTGTATAAGACAAAACCTTCACAAATGCTCCTTGAAAGTACAGATATTTTAGTATTTGCACAGAAGAAGAGAGGCCAGAGAGACTGGGAAGTACTATTTCCTGCAATCTGAGGGGCACTGTAATGAAAAAATTTTTCTGTACAATACACGCAATCAAAGGTGATGCCTGCTTAGACCGTGTCATTATTGTTTGCCCACCTCAACATTTTGCCCCCCCCTCCCTCATCCTTCTCCCCCAGATGAGAAAGTCTGGTTACACCACTGAAGCCCATAGATAACCACCTCACAAATATAGGAGTCTCTCAAGACTATTCTACAGTTGCCTTTTTTTCTTACTGGATTTACCACTTAAAGGAAAATGTGATTGAACAATGTCACAATCTAATTCAGGCTGAAGCATCAAAAAGAGAAAGGCCAATGAGAGGGATCAAGCATAATTTAAGACCTTTAAAAGTAAAATGTGTCCACTTTAAGGGAATTCCTTGAAGTTTTGAGAGTGAAATAAGTACACAGTGCTTTAAATCTTCATACAATCAATACACAACAATTCCATGTAAATGGTAATCATTATCCCAGCACCTGTAACTCTCAGTCAATCAATATTTCACCCTTAAAACACCACTTGAAAGATCTTCACGTTTACATGCCATCTATAAAGGACATTGCCAGAAGTCACGACAGAGGCTTGGGGTATTTATTCGTTTTGACCAAAACAGAAAGAAGAAAAAGATGGCGGTAACATTTTAACTCAAAAAGTAGGAAAGGATAGAACACTATTTCCCTTTTGAATTTTAATTTCTTTTTCTTTCTTTTCATGCATTTTCAGAGGCTTTTGCTTTAAGTCTTCTTTTTTTTTTTGGTCACATTTGCTTCTTGAAAGGGAAGCTTCTGTGTTACGTGCTAATGAAATAAACAAAATTATGGTAGTAGGGGATTTTATGTTGTCATAGGTATTAGCAGAATATAAAATAGAGACAGGGGAGACAGGCAATAGGACCAGTGCTCAAAACACTCCCCAGATACTTGTTGGTGGGGGGGGGGGGGAGACATAAATAGTACCACTTGTTTGTTCAAAAATCACCCTTCTCCAATCCTAAATAAATACCAACAAAAACAATCAAAGTAGTCTATATGAAACCCAAAACAGTTTTTGTAAACATTTCAGGGGGCTGCTATTTCCAAAACATATTAAAGGAACTCCTATGAAAAATTTTTACTCCAAACAATGTTGAATGCACTCACTATTAAAGTGAAACAACATTTCTGCACTGTAGAGTAAAGCCAAGGACATTTTACCAGGAATGCAATATGAGATTACACAGGCTAAGATTGTGCTGCTTTTTTCACATGATATGTTACACTCCATTAATGCTCTGTGTAGTCAGCCAAACAATTATTAGCAAGCAACTTGTTGGCAACAAACTGGCACTAATTCTCAAATGTAAGCAAACTGAATAGTTGTAACCAATGCCTCTCCGAACAAATGGGGAATGAATTGACCTAATGCACTTCTGATTTCACATCACAGTATCCATATCCTAATGTGATCAAGTGATACCCGAGTAAAGCTGCATTTACTTTGGGATTATAATATAGTACATGTAGTAGGGATAACACATGCAGGACAGCAAGCATAGACCATCATTATAATTACATCCCTTATCACAGGTAAAATAGTGCCCTGGTACTGATTATACAAGGCACTTCACCGATAACAGTCTAGGGGAACAGCAAAAAGCTGTTGAGTACCAGCTCCTGCATGACATGCTTAAACTTTCTTCTCTTGCCAATGGATCTACAATTGGGAAAAGACCATGCATCCAGATTTGCAGTCCTGAACAATGCAGAAATAAGGCTCAATTTGTAACTTCTCAAAAGGCTGTTTTGACTCCATTCCCAGGAAAACCATCTTATTTGCAGAATCAGATGAAAATATCCTCTCACCTCTTTTTCTCCTTCCTCCCATTGTCAAAAAAAAAAAAAAAAATGTGCACAAACATGGATGAAAACTTGGAAAATTAGCTCAAAATTCTTGAAAATCAACAAACAGATCTCAGGGAAATTGTGGTTTTGTCTAAGTTACCCTGCATGTATGGAATGAACTTTAAACTAATTATATCAAATTCTGGCTGTCTCTTTGGTCTGCTCTAAGTATTCACAA
This sequence comes from Holothuria glaberrima, assembly GCA_009936505.3. Taxonomy (NCBI): domain Eukaryota; kingdom Metazoa; phylum Echinodermata; class Holothuroidea; order Aspidochirotida; family Holothuriidae; genus Holothuria; species Holothuria glaberrima. The sequence continues at coordinate 308,968 of WURT03000010.1, read as the reverse complement.
GTTAAAAGATTTTAACACAACTTTTAGTCCGCTTTACTATTTCTCTCTAAACACTCAACACCATTATGAATACTTATCTATACATCAGATATTACTTAATCAAGTAAAGACATCCCCAAACTTTTACCTACACTGGTAGTAAGAATTGCAATCTAGCATTTGATCTTCTTAAGTAGCTGTTTCATTTCATTTTCAAGTCTCTTCTCAACTTCTTTCATACACCTTCATAAATCTCCTAACATCTAGCGAAAAACTGTTGGGAAGCCACTCAGTCATTGTTATCTATATTCTAATCAGCAATTATCCTTCTTTTTAAATGGTGGTGGGGGAGAAAAGCAATTCAGGTCTTGCGGTTAAGCTTATTATAGCCTTTTATTCTGTGCAATTAGATTTTTGCCCAATTATTGTGAAAAAAGGTAAAAAAGAAATTACAGGGGAAACAGCATAAAATGAAGACACAAGATAAGCATCTACATATACATCTGACATTTTTTTCAAGAAGAATCTCACCATCTGCAGTCCCAGTACCTGGACGTAAAAACAACCTGTTGTCCTGGATGACTTTCCTGTGGAGTAAAGATATATTATCTCTCTGTTTAAAATTTTCTTCTTACAACCAGGCAGGACAAAACAGTGTATGAAAAAGCTTATACTAGACAGTGACATAGCTAGTAAAATTTTGTATAGAAAGGTCCGGGGGGGGGGGGAAAGGGAGGGCTTCACCACTTCATTGAGAGGATGGCTTTAAATATACGGAGAGAGACTTGGCGACTCCCACCCCTCATCCCTGTCACTTTCTTTAGCTTCGTCAATGAAGCTAGAACATGGAGAGGGGGAGGACTTAAAATATATGGAGAGACTTGGGGGGGGATCCCACCCTCAGCTCCCTCCCCAACTTCCCTTAGCCACTGCAGCTAAAACACATAAAAGCCATATCACAAAGAAAGAAAACCCTGATATAACCCAGACTTTCCCTGAAAAGGTTTTGGAAAGTCCATGAAGATTTTCTTTTTTTCAGCCCAGTTTTTTTCTTTTCATGCTATCTGTACATGAAACAAATTGTAGCACTCACTTCCTTCTTTAGGATTAATTAAATTTCCTGACTCTTTCCTGATTTGAGGTATTTTTCCCACATTTACTGACTTTTCCCTTCAAACTGGAAAAAGTTAACTTCTTTTCCAAGTTTTCCCTGTTTTCCAGGTTGCTGGGAACATTTGATATCAACTTACAGTGGGAGGAATGGCAATGCACTTCATAGGTTTAAGAAGCTGTTTTTAGCTGGGGAGCTGATTGTTTTTAGACTGCTGTCCTAGGGCTGGTGTCTAAAGGAGGGAATGGCCCTCTCCACTTTGGAAAAAAAAACTTGAGTATTTGAGCTTCCTTACATGCAATTTGATGCTACATTTTGTGTGTATTTTTAAGTTGATTTATAGAAGATCTATTGAAAAAAGCTTGATCTACTTCTTAGGAAACCTATATACCAAAGTTTTGATTTTTTAAATAACACTAAAAGCAATCAAAACTACAACTTAGAAATGCGTACATATATCCCCCACTTTCAAGAGATTCTCTGCTCAGGCACTGACTTGAACTTGAACTTTTTACATGATGAAGTTTTCTTTGAGGGCTCATTAACACCCCCCTACCCCATTCTACTTTTTCACACATGCTTCTCCTATTGTTAAGAACCATATACAGGATCTAAAATATAACCAGTCAAATCTATGATGAACATGTACTGCTAATGCTCAAATCTGTTACAGACATTAGTCCTAGCAATGAGAAAACAAAAGACATCTCCTCTCTGTAGGCTAGACAGTATGAGATGTTGAGAGGTAAGGGTCTCTTGAACCCCTGTCTCCAGTCTAACCTGGCTTCCTCTAGTTCAGCTTGCTTCCTCTCCAGAGATAACCTAAGATTGTCCACATACTTCACCATCACCTCACAGGCAGTACTGATTCTTTTCTCCTGCCATGAAATAAGAAACATCTCAGCAATGATGACAGTCTTGTAACAAAAATTCAACTATTACAGTTTACCTAAAGTCTTAAATTTAACAAATATATGTTCCAAAGCTTGCAATGTAAATATAACTGCTCAAACTTTCATCTTCCCAGGACATTCCAGAGCTGAGATATAAAATGTTAAAACTTATTTACTCAATTTTAAATAGTAGACTGAGCAACAATTTGTAACGTCATTCCCATACTACTCAAATTACCATCTTTGGTTTCCTTTGTTTTTTTTAAATGTCACTGCACCTTGCACCAAAATGTAATCACTCTCTCAATGTTATAGGGTGACTTGATTACAAAAGCCCTCTCTGTACAACACATTATGCAAGGGAACAGAAAATAACTCAAGGCCATACAAACATTTTAATTTCAAAAGGAAGCAAAAGCAGGTAATATGAGTTGTACAAGAAGGGCATTACAAATTATTGCACAATTGACTCTTTCAAATGAAGTGAATAAATTTCAACATTTTATATTTCAGTAATGGATGTAGCAATGAAAATGAGACTTGGATGAATGAAATTGTTTTTCCAACCCCTACAGTATATATTCTTGTAATTCTAGATTTTAGGTCCACTTTAACTTTTGACAATTTGACCATTTAACTTTTCCTTGGGTAACATTTGCATGCATTTCACACAAGGCCAAAATTCATCTACCAAAAACAAGCATCTTTTAATTCATAGACATGCCTCACTTTTCTCGACTAAAAGGTTTTGACATTCACCACATATACAATATATCAAACATTAAGAGTCCTGACACACCTTTCACACTTATTAGATTTTGTTTTGTCTAGGTGGAAATGAGTTTCCTGCTCAATTCCTTGAAGACAGTCTCCCCTACTTGAAACATAATACCGTAAGACAAAGTTAACATCCACTGATCAAGCATCTGATTCCTAGAAAGAATGTTTAGACATAACAATGAGGAAAGAGTTAGACATAATTACCTGTTGAACTTGACCAAGTCCTTCTGCAACACGGGAGAGATTTAGCATCATGGTCTGTAACATTCCTACCTGCTGCTGAAGCTGACTAGCTTGTCTATAGAGGGAGCTATCTGCTTCGTAGCATTCTAAGGTCTGAGAAAATAATAGTTGAGAATATGATAACCAAGAATTGTTGTAGAGAGAAAGTACATTTGTATAAAAGCTGGATGTGTTACTATCAGAGTACAACGTTCAAAGGTCCTGGTAAAATGAAAATGGCCTAGATGGATATTTTAAGTGAAAAAGCATTAAAAACCAAGCAAATAACTACAACTGCCATTAAAATGCATCAAATATTGATAATTTTAGAGGGTGCTTTCTGTTTCACACTTATGCCATGAATAAACATGAGATTAATATGCAAATGTGTGATGTCTCAAGAGAGATTCCCCATATATTGGTTGGTAAGGGTGGGATTTGTGAGGGTTAGTTCTGGTTCTGTAAACTTAGTCAGTACTTTTCCACTTAGTTGACAGAACTTTCGGCCATTTTTTTCTCCTAAAATTCTTTTTTCTTTATGCTTATTTGTGTTTGTAACTCAGCTTCTCAAGGTAACATGTTTATGTTGTAATTGGGAGTAAAACTCTAGACAAGCCCCTCAGGGTTTTTAAGTTTTACTTCCATCTACTTCAGTGTTAGATATGTATTCATTATTTTGTGTATCCGTACATTTCAATGATTTACAAAAACAAATAAATGAAACAAAATGAATATACCTAATGTTACCCTTTGTTTTTCCAACTTTCATTTCAAGTACACATGTAGCATTATAATATGCCTTGACAGATTTATTTTAGAAGTCAAAATTATCTCCTTAAAAATGTCAATACCACTCACCAAACATGGCAACTATCCGATGAGTTATTAAAGAATAATTTATAATGGTTTAACAAAAGGAATGATAATAACACTGTGTAACACTCCACATCATCATTTCTGCATGGGAAATGAGTAACTTCAGGAACTGTCAAATTCTGAAGTGGTATATCTTAAAAACAGTAAAAAATAATGAAATAGTTCCAAAGCATCTTTCCTTGGGCAATCTTGTTCTTTTACGGCACAGTAAAAACAGCTCATTTTGGAGGCATGCCACCTTAACTTTAAGAAAACCAGTTTATGTAAAAGATGCTTAAACTGTAAGAAACTTTTTGGACACTATGCACCTTCATAGCCTATCATTTCTGTGATCATGAATAGAACATGCAGAAAATTTGTACAACTTCAACATCACTGCTTAAAAGTTACCTTGCAGTCTTCACTTAAATATTTGTTGGGAGTAAGAGGATCAGGGAGGGGGACGGCTGCCCCAGTCCCAACTTGATGGACACAAATCCCTTCCCTTTCACAATTCTCCATTGGTTTACTTGAAATGTAAAACATTACCAGTCATATGATTCACACAAGCTTATATCTGAAAATGTCACCAACATTATGATCAAAGTTTATATGCCTCTGAAAAAATTTCATTATTTTGGGGTCACATTTGTGGGGGCAGGGGAATGTTAGCCATTGATGCCTATTTGAAAGCCACTGCTTAAGAACTACCAGGGGTCAGTCCCTTCACCCTGCTTTCCTTCCCTATTGTTAAAGGTTCAGAGAAACCCCATAGAGGAAATAGAAAAGAAACTAAAGGAACATCTAGCTTAACCCCCCACCCCCCTAATATTTGCTGCATGCCCCCACCACATCTTTCATTTATCTATCTATATCAGCAACTTTCCAATTATGCCTGGGAAATATTTCAACCTAATCTAGGAGGTCAGGCATTTTAATCCCAAAATTGTCAGCATGCTTCACATCGACTGGGGTGGTGCCTTCCAAAGTTAACTTTAATTTTCTTTTCTGAGGAACATCATGTCACCCCCTGTCCACATTTTTGGGGGAGGGGGAGAGAGGGAAGGAGTTTTCTCCCTCATTGTGTGGGTTTTGTTCCCCTGTTCCTTACCTGAATAGCTGACAGCAAGACATCCAGCTCCTTGCTGATATTTTCTTCTGCTAAGTCTCGTTCCCTTTTCTGCAGTTCAGATCTCTTCTGAAGGGTATCCTTACTTGATTTCATAGCCATTGAGAGGTCTGTAAATTTCAATTCTATCTCCTTTTCTGACATTTTCAAAGGGCTACAAAAAGTTGGACAAGACTGAGGTCATACATGTGAACATAAACATTTAGGGTACCAATAAAAGTTAAAATGGATGATAAAGTGTATAAGGATGCTACAATAACCTCTAAGAGGACAAAAGAATTGGTGATTTGGAAGAATACTATGATTTGAAGTAAAATCTTTGATACGATTAAATCTTACAAAATGAATCAAAGCTGTTTGTTGCACTGCCCTCTATTCTCTGTTGTTTAATTCAACAAAAGAGGTCATAATACCTCATTTTGCTCTGAGAAAGG
>WURT03000010.1:252610-275435 GCA_009936505.3 Holothuria glaberrima | reverse complement strand
GGTAGAGAGATGTCCCATATTGATAGGAAGAACCCTATTGTTTTTGGCGTGGGTCAAAGGTCATCTGGGGTCACCAGTGGTCACCAGGGGTCAAAGGCCAAAAACCTTGTTAACACCATATTTTAAGGTAGGAAGCTTGGATAGATTTCATACTTAGTATGTAGATGCTTTATGGTGAGAGGAAGAACCCTATTGTTTTTTTGTGGGGTTCAAAGGTCAATTGGGATCACCAGGGGTCAAACTCTGAAAAACTTGTTAACACTTTATCTCAAGGTAGGAAGCTTGGATTGATTTCATACTTAGTATGTAGATGCGTTATGGCGAGAGGAAGAACCTTATTTTTTGCGGGGGTCAAAGGTCATCTGGGGTCACTAGGGGTGAAAGGCTAAAAAATCTTGTTAACACAATATCTCAAGGTAGGAAGCTTGGATTGATTTCATACTTAGTATGTAGATGCGTTATGGCGAGAGGAAGAACCTTATTTTTTGCAGGGGTCAAAGGTCATCTGGGGTCGCCAGGGGTGAAAGGCCAAAAAATCTTGTTAACACAATATCTCAAGGTAGGAAGCTTGGATTGATTTCATACTCAGTGTTTAGATGCGTTATGATAAGAGGAAGAACTGTGTTGTTTTTTTTGTGGGGTTTGAAGGTCATGTGGAGTCACCAGGGGTCAAACTCTTAAAACCTTGTTGGCGCGATATCTCAAGTTAAGAAGCTTGGATTGATTTCATATGTAGTATGTAGATGCTTTATGGTGAGAGGAAGAACCATATTGTTTTTTGCAGTGGTCAAAGGTCATGTGGGGTCTCCGGGGTCAAAGGCCAAAAACCTTGTTAACACTATATCTCAAGGTAGGAAGCTTGGATTGATTTCATACTTAGGATGTAAATGTGTTTGGGTGAGAGGAAGAAGCCTATTGTGTTTGGTGGGGGTTAAAGGTCATCTGGGGTCACCAGGGGTCAAACTCCGAAAATCTTGTTAACACAATATCTCGAAGTAGGAAGCTTGGATTGATTTCATACTTAGTATGTTGATGCGTTTTGGTAAGAGAGAGAACCCTCATTGGTTTTGGTGGAGGTCAAAAGTCATTTAGGGTCTGCAAAGATCAAAATGCAAAATTTCTCAAGAATTCCCAAGATCAAATATGAACTCAAAACTGTATTTTTACAACACCTTAAGGTAGCATTTTACCAGTGACTAAAGGAAATGGGATAACATGGCATTATTGGGAATAAAACATATGGATCATCGAAATCTCAATGCATTTTTGCATTCTGGTTATTACATATGAGGACCTTATATACACATCAGGATATGGCCTTGAGCAATAAACTTTGTGTCAACACAAGGAGAAGCTAAAGACATATGGGAGAATAGTAACTGTATGGGATAAAAAGACTCCTTTAAATGGTAGTCCACTATTCACTTCAGATCAGTCACATTTACCATGCTTTTCCCTCCATGCTATAATAAAACAAAAGTCCATATTTATGAACATGGTCATTTTCTATAGCATACAACATTTGTGTGAGCGTCAGCAGCATTGCTGCTCTAGTTGTATAATACTGTGTATCTTTATTTGTATGTATTGACTCTCACATCTCCGAGGAGGTATTAAAGAGTAAATAAACTGAATTGAACTGAACTGATCAGTGGGTCTTAATCCAAACGAACTTGGACGACAGAAAACGCGAAACACAAGACAAAAAACACTTCATGTTTTTGCAAAACAAACACTGCTTGATTCGCAAAACAAGTGTTTAGCTAAGCATGTGTTTTGGACGAAAATGCAAATTTTGGTCTTCGTCCAGTGCACCTGGACATCAGCATGAAAACGTGTGTTATGTTTCGTGTTTCGCGTTTCTGTCGTCCGTGTGCATTTGGTTGTGGGGTACAAATCGATGAATAAGGTTTTTTGTACGTAGCTTCCCAACTAACGAAAATTTTAGTTGGGGCTTGCACATGGGAAGGAGTGGGGTGAGGGCGAGGAAAAGTAGCATGACAAACTTTAAGTGCACATACATGTATGTCCCCTTGTGCTCCTATTCTCTCTTGGTATTGCATCAGGATTGATCTGACATTCACTACTACCCATCATGTGTGCATTTGATTATTGAAATTATTCCAGATGAGCAGCAGGAAACTCAAAGGAGAGGATATGATGAAGGCTACATATTAGGCTACATTATTAATCACATGCTGAAAACATTCTTGTGTGTTGTGCAAAATATCTATGGTGTCTCTCTTAACCTGCAAACTAGAGTGCTCCTCTTAATTCTTTGCCTGCCCTGTGTAGTTGAAACATGTTTGTGCTTGTAAACAAAGTATTTTTATTGTTTTGAAAGGCATGTGGACAAAGCAGGTCTGCTGTGGTCTCCCATTCATTGCCAATAATTAAGTGGTGTTATCTTGAAAGTCGTCAAATAGTGGATATAGATTTTTTATATTTACTGTAGAGCAAATCAAAGTCCTCGTTCAGATGTTTATGATAACTGAACATCTTTTGGTAGATGTGTAAACAATTTAACCCAGAAAAAAGTAACCTTACTCTTTTGTTGTCTTTGATGTTTTTTCATTGCTTTGTTTTCCTCCTATTATTATTTTAAGCCTTTGAATTCCTCCATTTTACTTCAGTGAAGAACAGGCTGTTGCTATCTTTGATTTATAGTTTCAACTTTGTGTGTTTGTAACACTGATTTGAAAAGGTTTTACTGTATGTAAAGTACTTAACCTTAGTTTTGATAAGACTTGAAGAATGTACTTTATATGAACTACAGTAATTTTTTGCACCCTTTTATCATTACAAGCTACTGTTACTGTACCATATGCAACTTGCAGCATCCAAAGGGTTAAATGCAATGGTTTTATATATTCTGAGAAATTTTTTTCCTAATTTTGTTAAATTAAATGCTCAATACTGTATATTCTTTAATAAACACTCCCCTCTAATAAATGCCCCCCCCCCATTGTAAATTTTTGAAAGGCAAAACAGGTTTTCAGTGATCATTTGCCCAGAGAGAAGTCGAAGGCATTTTGATTTTTTTACTAAAAATAACAACAGTTGTAGGGAAATGGTAACACTTAGGAATCGGGACATAAGAGGTGCCCTGCAAATTATCCTTCACTACTACATCTAAAAAACTCATACCTCATATGAAGACTGTAGTGTGAACTTAAGCAAAAAGTTACTTTTTTAATTGAAATGTACCCTCAAATAAACGCACCCCCTTTTCAAAAATACAACACCCCCAGGGTGTTTATTAGAGAATATACAGTACCTCCTTTCATAACCCTTGCTCACCCATTTCTCTGCACTAACTGTGTCTATTCAATGACAGGTAATGACAAAGCCATGCATGATGAAACAATTTTCCCCTCTCTTGGTACAGTTGTTAATCAGAAAATTGGCCTGGGGACAACTCCTGCATGGAAAAGTCTAGAATAAGCCAGGTTCATGATTAAAAATTGTTGTGTGGGTCAAAAGGTCATTTGGTATGACAACGATATGTTTACATTGCAATGCTTCATGTGTTTGTGCTGACCTATATGTACTAAGATTGAACTTCCTATGTCAAGTCATAAAATATCCAAAAATATCCCTTTCTGTGGAAATTCAGCAAGTGTTTTTATTCATGGATCCTAAAAAATCTCTGAACCAGTGCATTAAAAACTCAAAAGTTTTGTTTCAAATTTCCTTTAATAATAATCCAAATTTTTCAACTTTCTTCAATAAAACCCTCAAATATTCAAATTTTTGTAAATGAAAGGCAAAAGCCTTTTCTCAAAGCATGCTGAAAATTTTACATTGGACATCCTTTCCACAACTTGTCGCCTTTGTTTGGGCTTTGGGTTGCTGCCTTTCGCCTCTCCCTTCCTATCGGGGAGCTTGGCCCCCTTGTCTGGCAAATCCTAGTGCCACCCCTTATTGAAAGTGTTGCTGAGGAGTAGTGAGTCTGCCACATTAGCTTTTCCTTCTGAACAGATGGTCTTGCCTGTTCTGCTCACTATCTGCAAAAAACTGAACAAAAACTGGTCACCCAATGATTTTTTGAAAAATGGGGACACAAAACTTCCATTTTCAAAAGAATTAAGTGAATGCATCTGATCCAGCCACTTAATTTTTGGCTGGACTCGATTGAAGAGAAAACTAGAATGAAAAATGGCCACCTCCCCTGTCAGTATTTGAAGTCTTGGTAGTTGCAGGAAGTTTCATACCAGGAGTCCGAAATTTCCACGCATGTTTTAAGTTGGATCTGGTTAAGGAAAGATGCAGGAAAATGGTGAGAGCTTACTGCACTTGCTTCCATGTATAAGAAGCTGCTATCATAGTCACAATGTGCATTGGACAAATTGGAATAAATTGGTGACATTGATATCAAAATCTGGCGTCAACAGGTAAAGCACAAGATGTTCTCATCCAGTTTATGATGGATAATGTTTTAGTGACACTAATACATTTAAAAACCGACCAGTTACGTGAGTATACAAGTAACCTGAGCCAGAGAGTTGATCTGCTTGCACAGTGAACAACACCAAAGCATATGGTGAGCTATGTGACATGATCATGTGAGAGGCCCTTGACCTTTGTTCCAGGGGCATAGCTATGGGGTGGGAGAAGAAAACGCAAGAGAACGGGAAGAAAGCAGAACCCGACTGACATTTAATGCAAAATTTTGGCATGCTTTCGGTGCATATGTCACCTTTAATACACATTTCATATTTCATAACCATTTTTGGGGCAATAATACATAAATTGTAACCAAAGCCCTTTTACGACAAAAGTTCATCTTTGACCTCTGCTGGGACCTAGCATCAGTAGAGAATCTTACAGCTATGTAATGGCACAAGTAGCATACACTGTGACATTCGTAGCATGTACTATTTGTCGTTAAGCAATGGATTAGGGAAAAAAGCTAGTGAGCCACAACTGGAAAAAAGGCTGTGGCTGGCCCGACTAAAACCAACTGGTTAGAAACTGAGCCATAAAACCTCATCTAACTAACTAAATTTATAGACCCCCTCCCCTGGGAAATCACCTGCACAAGGTGACAAGACAAGGACTCGCTCCTGGTTCAAACTCCTTCCAATGCGAATATGCACATTTGTGCACATTTTACACCAGCTTTCTGGGTGTATCTGGGGTGGACTTACAGCATCATCTTCTATAGTGCCTCCCATCACCAACCTCTGCACGACATCACTGTGCAGATTTGCCAAAAAGTGTCAATGCCGGTGTCAAATTCACAAAAGAATCAAGATTTTTCAAAGTAACATACCAGACTGTTTTTTTTTTCTATTTCAATAAACCATTTCATGACCATATCAAGACATGAGTTATCACAACAAAGGATGTTTAGAAAACTTATAGAGCAACTTGCAAGGCCTGGGAAGTGCCATTTCCGATGATCTAAGAAGCCTTTTTAGCTAAAATTTTCTGATATGCTGCACGACAACCAATGGTGGCGCTCCGCTTAAATAGTAACAAGGCACCCTCCCATGAAATGGTCAAGTCCGCGCCCCCCTCTAAAATGATCCTGGCTATGCCACTGCTTTGTTCTGATATGCACAGTTGTAATCGTGAAATAGCTTATTGTGAAGGGGTGGGAATGTGTATGGGTGAAGTTGCTTATGGAAAATCATCTAGAATTAGGAATTGTGGGAGGGAAGGGGTTGTTAAAGCAGGGCAGGGTTGTTCAAGAACTTACAGACTGTAACATGGTGGCTTTACTTCTCTCAACACAGGCTCGGTACACCAACTTACAACAACACTTTAAACTGTAATTAAGCATGAGCAGGCATTGACACACCCTATAGTACTACCAGCATCTTGTAATATTATTGAAATCAAATGAGTCTATATAAAGTCATACAGTTGCAACAGCATTACTTTGAAATAACACCAGAATCTTCATATATGTTTTCGTTACCATCACAAGGACAGCACCTTCCTTTAAATTTCATAACACAAATATAAATTATAGAACTATCTTGCACACAGTAAAGCAATTCATTGTTTACAAGTCATATGATGAGAAAGAGCTGACCTGATTAAGTATATCCTGGATAATAATTTAAAGGGAAAATACAGTCACCCCAAATTGAATTATACAGTATACCCAGGTATCCTTTTTCATGACTGACTGTTTTAAATCATGTGATAACAATCTTTCAACTGACTTAATAAATTTGTGCTAAATTATCACGTTTTACCTTGAAGTTGCCACATTGATGTATTGAAATTATGAAAGTTACTTGCAATATAAGAGATTTGTGACATTTAGTGCATGTATCAAAGTAACTCTGGGGCCACTGCTTATTCCCTGAATTGAGGAGAGACCATCTATCTAGGGTTTGCAGATCATTATATTGCAGCAATGTCTTTGACTAAATCCAGTCAACCTCTGCAGTCACAAGTTTGATTGCTATTGAGATAGATTTGTCTTTCATAGTGCTTTGCTTTTTGCTTTGTTGAATCTGCATTTTTCCTCATTACCACAGGATTTTCCTCCTTCAGATTTTTTACTTTAAAGCACTTACATATACAGAGGAGTACTACCTCTGTTAACTTGATGTACTTCCTGTCTGTCTTCTTCAGTCCTCACCGAAATTATTAAAGATAAATGTACAAATGCCTGTACCCCTGACTGTTCAGTGAATGATCTGCTGAGAAGTCATCATTCTGTTTGTCCCAGTCATTAATGATTGTTGAATAGCTGAGTTCTTACTATTTTTGTACTAAAAAGTATTCATCTTCCCCTTTGAATAAGCAATCAGTTCTTACAATCAACTGCAAATACCCTTACATTAAAATTTAGCACCAATTTTGTTTCTAGTGGCATAGTGCAATATGTATTTTCCTACTATTCATGATGTAATGCATGAATTTGAAATAAGCAGTAATTACTACAAAAATTTGGTGTGTTTAATACAGGGTTGCCAGACTTCTGGCAATAGCCTGAATTTCGACTTTCCCCTGATTTTAAAGGGGTGTATTGAGTTGGCTCACAAAATTTGATTGTTTTTTTCACACCTGTTGAGATTTACTCACATCTTGACGTTAAATGATCAAACTAAGAGATTCTGCACGTCAACTGACATGGCAATGATAGGGTAATTAATGATTAAACTCATTCATTTCAAATTCGTGACCAGACACTTTTTACCATTACGTGGTAAGCATTATGCAATCCCTGTCCACAAGAACTAGAATCTGTCACATTTATGGTAACTAAAGGGAGTGAAACATGAAAAATTTAAGTATTGTTTGTCATGCAATGATTTCCTTCAAACTAATCACAAAAATAATCCATATCAACTCAATGAGCCCCTCTAAATATGACTCCGGGCTCACACATTGCTTCAGTTGCCCCAATTGATAGTAAAGCTGAAGCTGATATGCTGGCCCGGCCAGGACTTTCCCCAATGTAAAAATACAGTAAAGATGGTCATTCTATTGTATTTTTGCAAGTCCTACGATGTTTGTACGCATGTGTAATAAAAGCAACTGGTCAAATAAGGCTAGAGTAGCAGTTATACCATGCTAAGTGTGTGTCGTTGTTCACTTCACTGTATATGTACCTGGTGTTTTGCTCATTCTACGTGCATAGGTGTTGCACAGTGCACAGGCTAGGGCAGTTTATGTTAGTGCAGACATACAGCAGCCTAACAGGGCGGCGGTGCATATATGACTGTGAGCGATCACTACCTTTTGTCATTATCAACTTTAAAGGTATGTTACTGTACTAGACTACACAAGACTAATAAGTGCACATAATCATTCTAAATGGATGTAAAAAGAGGAGGAAACTTGAAAGTAATTAATGTGGGAGTCAAGAATAGATTTAATTGGAAGTGGCTGGAAAACAAAGATAACTCAAGAGTTTTTCTCTGTATACGTACGGAAAATAGATGTCCCAGGAAAAGCATAGGGAGAGTATGAAGCAGAAGAAAGAATGCAAGCATTTAGGTAGGAGCTGAATTTGACTCTTCCTACTTAAACTTTCCATTATGTGTGCACACAGTATTTGTCTGTGTTTGTGTGTGTTGGGGCTTGCACCCATTTGAAACTTTTTCCATAGCTGTGGTATGTTTCTGCCTCATCAGTTCAAGGACAGAACCCCTTTATAGGCCAATCTGTTCACCTCCTTATAAAACTGTCAAAAATGTTGCAGTGATTTTCTGTAAAAATTTGCACAATAGTTGCACTAAATTGCATCTGAGGACCCTCAAGTATTCAAAAATTTTCCACCCCTCTCCCAGGCTGGCAGTCAATAAATTTTTCAGGCCCTGGAGGCAAACCCTGCTGGCAACCCTAATTGTGATTATTTGTTTTCAAATGTTAGTTGCATAGCTGTAGGAAGGAATAAGTAAAAAAAATGAAAGTCAAAACTAGAAAATAAGGTAGAGGCCTTACATAGCATACAGTACTGTAGATGAAGAAACATGTTCTGGTATGCAAATAAACAGAAAATGAAGCATTCAATTCTTAACATGATATCATGCATGATATGAAGTCTTAAGAGTTGTAACCCTAACCTTATTTCATGTCTCCACCCTAACCCTAACCTTGTGGCATGATATCTTGCATGATATGCATGTCTCGAGACTAGAATGTGACACATTTCAAAACAAAACATAGGGACTTGGTGAGTGAAGTAAAAAGAGTGTTATTGTAAACAGAGGATCAGAGGGTTGTAGAAATTTGCATTTAGTAAATGATTATGTCTGCTTTATAATAGGAAGTCCCATAAAACAAAACACATGGAAATCAGTCTTCTTGATAGCTATAAACTTTAAACACCTGTAACTTATAAGTTTTACATTAAATTTGTAGAAAATATGTAGGGACCTTAATTGCAGGGTTTTCATCACTACTTATTTTGAGGTGACACTCTCCTGCTAAAATTTGATAACCCTCAGCTTGTAGATTCGAGTTTGTTGTGAAGTGACGAGCATGAAGTGAGATAAATCCAGGTAGGCTGCGGGAGCACGAATTTGATTTCCTCCTCATACGTAGAAAAAGTGTTTGATAAGGAAGAGCTAATCAGTGTTAAGAGCAAGTCAGGCATTTTACAGCACAATTAGTGGCTGACCTACTTCCCCTCCTTGCATCTCTCAGATCATGACTGATAGAAGTTACTGCCTCTGAAAGTGCAAGAATGGCCATGTTTGCCAAATGCAATTGATTTTTAAGACTTAATTGGAGTTGCGTTGACCCACAATCCAAGCATTTCACAATTCTGTAATGAAGCGTGGTGTCACACTTTGTTTGTGAGTGAAATATACTCTAGGACATCCTAAAGGATTAGTTTCTGCTCTTCAAAGCCAGCCAAGTAAACGTGATTTTCTTTTAAACGATAAAAATAAAAGCTTAAAAGAACCTTTACTAAGTTGTTTTTTTAGATTTTTTTTTAAGTTGTTGGTGGAGTTTACAGTTGTTACTTTCATGTTTTAACAGTGCACAGAACTATGAAAATCACAATACATTTATATCACTCATGTTACCAAATGTAGCAATTGGGTGATATTTTTTTCAAACAGTACAAATTTAGCCCAAAGTGTGCAATAGTGTATATTGTATAAATTTATTGATTGATAGTGACCAGTGTAAAATTGTGGCTTCTCAACTCCTTGTTTATTTTTTCATTTCTTGAGTAGCATTACATTCCCCTGTCAAAATTTTAGGGAACTCAAAAGGTATTTTAATTTCTGGACCTTTTGTGACACATCCACAAGTTGTGTTTTGGTTGTAGAGATTTGGTTGTAAGGTAACATTTTAATCTAAAATGCTTTAAGAACTGTCATCTTTTGAAACACAAAATTTAGAAAGTACAGTAAATCTATGCCAGAGTGATTTCTTACCAGATGCGTGTCAGACTTAATCTGGGGACCTGTCTTTCACTAGTTTTGTGCATAGAAGAAAGTGTGTCTAAAGACTGTAGTAGTACAGTAAGCTTTGCTGTCTTTTATCCAATCCTGATGTGTTTCCCATGCATTTAGCAATAGCTACAGTCATTGTCAAAGATGATGGAAAAAGGTGTGTAGACATGTAAATTTGTGATGTTTGCCTATTTGATGTAAAAAGCATTAAAAACGATAAAAGTAGATGCAATTTCCTTAAAAATCCATCAAATACTGTCCATTTTACAAGACAATTACTGGTTTAACCTACATCATGAATAAACATGAGCTAATTATGCAAATTTGTGACATACAGAGAGGGACCTGTCAACTGGGTGTAATGGTATTTTTTGTTAGTTTAGCCTTCATTCCAAGGACAGCTGTAATTTTGGGTTGCCCAAGGGGTTAATTTTGGAAGTAGCTGTTTAGTTCTTTGAAAATATCTACGTTATACACCAAACTAGAAACTAGCTGTTAAGTAATCAGCAGATAATTTATAAAGGAATAACAAAAGAAATACAGACATAGTTTTGCATAGCTAATGAACAATTCCCACAAATGGTCAAACTTTGAAGAGAAATATCTTAGGAACGGTAAAAGATATTCAAATAATTCTGACGTATTTTTACATGTCCACAGACCTTTAAAACTGCATTGTTTTGAAGGCAGTTATAAATTCTTGTCAAATGTTATCAAATTGCTTTGACCATCCTGAACATTGTGCTATGGAGGGAGGGGAATATTGCCTCAGTTGCACTGTCATTGGAGAGGTACAGTAGGTGGCAAGTGTTTAATACACTGTTTCTAACTTAAATGAGACCTAGTCACCCGTCTTTTACTATCATGACCCTGCTGTTTTTACAATAACTCAGTTGGCTGTGCACCATGCCATTAAAATCAGTCAGTTGGAAGTTACATGATGAACAGCAAAATGTTATGATAATATTGCTGTAAATTTCTAACTTGAATGCAGCTTTATTTGAATCTGTAGTCTGTGGTAAAAAGCAATATTTATGTATAGGTAAACCATGACACAATATGGCTGTACTACTCCTTACACAACAAGGGCAACATGCAAGAAGAAATCCTTTAAAAGAATGGCTTAATCCATCATGGAAAACTAGGCCAATAGAATCCTGCTTTTTTATATATTTATCCCAGTAGATCGTCCAACTCTCTTTATATCAAATTAGCACCTAGAGGGTTAACGGTTTAGAGACAGATACAATGTATGTGAGTGTGGCAGAGGTCATGCCCTTCTCAACGAATCTTTTGCCTGCAGACCTGCCAAGGGATACACGACAGAGATTGAAACGGCAGAATATTAGGTGGGATTATTGGGTAAGGAGAAGGTCTAATTGGATTTTACACAAAAAGGGGACATAGTAATTCTGTTAAATATTGTATTATCTAATTCCTTAGTCAGTTTCTCACAGATCTACACATACACTAACCGTGTTATCACTAAACGACAGAGGCTAAAATGTGTTTTTCTTGAGGAAAAGGGCGGTGAAAAACTTAAGGTTGGTAATAGATCTTGGGTTTTGTTTCAATTAAGGTAGCAAACCTGCTTGCATTAATGAAAGCTTTACAGGCTGAGGGACAGATGGACGAAAGGTTCATTCCCTGTTTGTCTAATTTCGTCTAGCATGTGGGGAAGGTTGTAACATGAAAATAGCTTTGAATGTTTACCATGTTTGGTTGCAGTTGGAATATTTATGGATTTATTTTTTGACATCTTAAGTTGAACCTTTTGACAGCCAAGAACATTTGCAGAACTGTTGTTTACTTTAAGATCCTGCTGACAAAATTGCAAGGATGGAACAAATTAAGTGAAAAGTGATATAGAAACTTGCTAGGAGTGTTGCATTCTGGTATTGTTGTTTTAATCAAAAAAGAAGTTGTGGTCTGTAAATAGAGAATTAATGAAGATAGGGGATGGAGTCAATAGTGCCAGTGGCATCACCAAGGGGGCCATGGGGGCACATGCCCCCAAAGATTAGCTGTGGTCCCAGGTGCCCCCCAAAGGAGATTTTGGGTATGGAAAAAAATTACAGACAAACACACCATTTATGCATATGTTGATATGAAAAAGAGGACCCACTATCACTTAGTTACTCAAATATACAACTAAAATTGCCCCAAATGTACTCAACACTGCAATCTATTTGTTGAACTGTATAGAGTCCTACCCCTTCAACACAATTCCCACATCGATTTTCTTTTAGCCAGATCTTATGTTTAAAAACTGTAAAAAATGGCTTTCGTTGCCTTTTTCAACTTGTATGGATCCAGTAGAGCTCAGTGCAAACACCCAGAATATGATTCACTGTCCCTGTTCACCCCCATCATTAAATCTTTAGTGAGAGTAAGGCTAACACAATGGTCAAATTGTGGTTTACACTTTTATGGCCTACCAGTTGCATACACAGGGGAGACCATAGAGCCATGCCCCCCCCCCACTGTTGCCAAGTTTTTTTTGTTCCTTAAAATACGTAAATTTTTAACACAAATTTTTCTTCAAAAGATAGCAAATGTAGTGCCAGATTGCATGTAAGGACACCTAATTTTTCAGAAATTTCCAAAGTGAAGGGATACCCCATCTCCCCTTAGACGCCTTCCCTAGGCTGGCGATAACACAACATACTTCATTTTAGTGTACCCATCCAGTGGACTGCTTAACCCCCCAGTACCCCCCACTTTGAAAAGTCTGGCAATGCCACTGAATAGCCCCCTCTGCACCAATAAGCTTGCCAGATAGAAATTATAGGGCCACTAGGGAAATACATGTACAAAGGAGGTACTGTAGTATTGGAGATCAGACTCAAATTGGATATCATGCAATACAGTACTGAATACTAGACACATGTTCAAATGTTTGGCTTCAATTTTGAAAGTATTAAGGTGATTATCATCAGTGAGAATTCTTACCTTTTCATATCTGACCTTCTTTTACACTAAAATGAAGATTGTATTCATTGTTATATTTCATTTTCTATTAAAGTTTTAACGTAATTCTGCAGAATGATATGGGGCAATTGGATAAGTGTGCGTAAAGGCATGCATATGCATGTCATTAAACTCTTGGGATTGCGGAAAGTAATGAGATTAAAACAGTTTTATAACATGAAGGGTGAACATGTGATTGGTTTGCCTTTTTCAAGAGTACTGACATACTTGTAATGTTTTTTCACCCGCATGAAGCGGGCCACATTTCCAGTCAATCGATCGATTTTTGTCATTTCAATCTGATTCTCCAGCGGTGAACAGCCATGCTCAAGCCTGGCATGGCACATTTCATGGTCTGAACTATTTTACTTAACAGCAGGGGAATGGTATGGATTTTCTCTATTTTGCGGTTGACCTATTTGAATAGCATCCACTGTGCAGCATTGCTGACTGGTTTGGCAACATGGCCTTGATCCATATTAAAGGAAAGATGAGAGAGCAAGTTTAAGTTTCATTTAGCTTGGGCAAGTAAAGCAGTATGTTGGAAAACTCTTAGCCATTTGCCACTTTATTCTTAGCCACTCACCATATGTGAGATATTGTGAAGGGAAGAGTTTAGTATGTGGCATTCTTTTTTGTGAGAGGTACAGTAGGGCATATGATAAAAAAGTTTATGGCCAACCACAGTGTATTAAGGATTTCTTGATTCTTTCAAAACAGTGACTTAGAAAGTCTGGACCTTGCAGATATCATAGGGTCACAGTACTAACCCTTGGGAACTTCACCTATAAAGGGATAGCTATAAAGTCTGTTGTATGTCTGTAGACAATATAGAGAGACATTGGTCCAAGCATTATGTTACAAGCATAGTCATTGATCTGAGCTAAACTTTTAATTATTAGGTGCAGTAAAGTACTAGGCATTTTTCATCATCCAAAATAAACTCAGAATGAGCCTTCTAACCAAATACATTTTTTTTTCTTTTTTATTTTTTGTGTTCTGCATGGAAAGGATAGTTTCAATAATGCAGCACAAAGAAGGACTCTTTTGGTTTCTTTTCATATCAGTTGCATCATTTGTACTGCAACACTAATTCTTGACTGTTTACAATATCACCTTGCTGAAACTTAAATAACAGAGGTTATGACATACTCGGCCTAAAAGTAATGAGGACAAAGCCCCCTTCCCACCCCCCAAATACACAATTACTTAAAAGTTGCACTGATATTTTCATAATTTCAAAGTGTATAATACAAAGTTGGCCTACCTTAGACAATAGAAAAGAAGTTCAGCTGGTTGTTTCTAGTTGTGTGCTTAAAATTTCTCTAGAGTATTGTTATGGTAAAGCAATTTTATCACAGCCATCAGAAGCCCCTGTGATCAAAAGCAAGAAAGCTGGAACTTGCATGTCTTTGTACTCCAAAGACTGTCATTTGCAAACCTTGTGGTGGATACCATCCAAGATAGTTAAAGGAAAGTTGAAAGTTTACAAGTTCTAAATGTTTCTGTAAGAATCAGGTATTCCGAGGTGCACAGAAATCAATTTGTATATTGCTTTAAAGGGTCTAACATCATTAGTTCACCTCAGAAGAACATAGGTACCCCGCGGCAGTTTTGAAGATTTGCTACAAATGAAACACCTGCTAACAAGAACACAAGGCATATGTGGTCATTTTATTTAAGCCAAGGTTATGAAAAATCAAGGTCACATTCTGATGTGAAAGGAAACAGAAAAAAAAAATCTGCATTCTCATAACACATTGCAAAGTCAAGCAACTTGTAAGTAAGGTTTATGTAAATGTCTAACTTTTGGTAAGCTTCAGTGATTCCTGGAAACTTTTGAGAACAGATCGTTTTAATTTTGGCAGCTTTGAACATCAGAACATTTACGGCAGTTGGAGTTCATGATTTGTTTGAATAGGAAATCTGCATTTTTGAGAGGTAATTTAAAGGAAGTAAAGACAAAGTTATTTGTGTGATGCTTCCGTGGAAACTGTGGCTTTGCATCTCTTCTCAGGTGTAAAGCAATGTGCAAATAGGCAAGGTACCTCACTACGAAGTGATGAATATTTTTAGAGTGGTTGACGTCATGGATATACTTTTTGACAAATAAGAACATGTTCTTGTACATGATAGCATTAAGTTGAGAGAGCACTTGATTAGCTTTAGTTTTTTTGTGATACCTACTCAATTTAAACTGCTGGCCAAGTTTTGTACTTGTTGTGGAAATGAATCTGAAATGTCTTCTCCATGGCTTGCCCTTGAAAATCATCAGAACAGTTTGAATTGGTGTCTCAATGAAGCATTGAATAAAAAGTACAGTGTGCTTGAAATGAAGAGAAAATCTACCAAAAATAAAAAGCATGATGACAGAATAATGGTTCATGTCAAAACATGTGAAACACTTTTAAACATGTTATTTAATTTAAATGCAGATTTCATTCCTTGTTCAGTCTGCTTTTTGTATTCTGGAGTACCATTCCCATACTAAGTTCTGTAATAAAGGCAGCATGGTAACAAGGAAAGTCATAGGGTAGTTCTGTCCCTACAGAAATGTCTTTTGCATTCAAATATTTTGGCACGTACATTAAAGTGACTCTGTATTGAAGAAGACAAAAACATGAGATAATATTATTTACTTTTTTGCCAATGTATGAACAGCATGATGTCCATGAATGAAATCTTTCATTAATGACTACAAATGACAGTGAGAGTACTTGAATTTAAAGAAAATTTTGCAAAAATAGTGCAAATTTGCAAGCTATTTTGAAAAAGCATTCTTATTATAAGCATCTGAAACCATGCCTATCTGAGTACAAATTAATGTGCAGTGTGTCATGCAGCTGTATGTAAAGAAGTACAGTACATGTAGTGGGCTCATGTAACTGTGGATCTTTGTACATTTGGCTGGAACTGGTGTGATTTATGTAGGTTGTATACTGCACATGTATGAGGTTAAGAAAATACAAGAAAACTCGATCACTTGTCCAGTAAAAGTTTGGTCACTTTAATTTCTGCATCAGATTTCACCTCTCCTAACACAATTCAAGAAGAAATAATCTCCTTAAATGTTACTAGTATACTTGTGTATTCTGCCACGTCCAGACTCGTCCTTTGCATGGTTCATGCAGACACCTATCAAAAATCTTACTTAGCTTGTAATATACAAAGTTACCCAAAACTGACCAAAAATCTATCACACATGTACATGGCAAACAGCATCAGTGGTGTTTGTCAAAAGCATGACTATTTTACAACAAATTGATGATTATAATTAAACAATTAAGAGTTTAAATGCCAACAAATTTGCATTTTGCATTTTTCACACATATTGGAAGCCAAAGTTGTCCAGTTCCCTCACAGAAAATCTGGCATTAACAATGCTGCAGTGTTATGATAGAGCTCAGCTGCTTATCATTACTTAGAATGCTTATTGCTCCAGTACATGATGAATTTTGAACATTTTGTCTCTGAAAATGTTTTGATTTCCTTGTTTAACGTCTAATGCAATACCAGTCTATTTCTCTACTAAATCTGTAATACATGTGAACAATCTCATCTACTGCTGAATATCTTGGTAAAGTAGAGACACAGAGATGGGGCTATATACTCTTCGGGATCATGACCTCATAGATTGCCCTCATTTCTTGTACACGAAGTATGTTTATGTCACTTGATCTTTAGTGTCTTCACTGACTGCATCCTACATGTTGATAACAGCTAACAATCTTTCAGACTGAAAGTTTTGTATGCAGTATGTCAGTCTTACAGCTTGGTCTGGGAGCTTTCAACTACACATGGCCACCTATGAGGCAGTCAGACTAATGCTTCTGTAACTACTGTGCTACCTCTTCTACTACAGAATTTCAGGTTTTACTATTTTTTTTTTTTGTCATCAACAGGGAAGCAAGGTACCCATGGTGCATCCAATGGCTCCCTACCCACCATCGTTGGCCCATTTGATGTATAATACTGACAGGTACCCACCAGGGACACCTCCCCCAGCACATTTACCTTCAGGTGTAGAAATAGATTCAAAAACAGGTGAGTCTATATAATAGATTTGAAAATGTTTAGGTGACATCACAGGCTCAACACTTACCCTTGCATACTTGGTTCCCAGTTTTGACCGTGATCCTTTACTTTTTGAAATTTTTATTTATGCATTCTGTCTGTCTGTGTCTATGTCTGTATGTGTCTGTCTATGATTCTACATGTCTGCTTGCCTCTCTGCCTGCCTGTACTAACAATTTTTATGTCTTCTGTTCAGAGATCCAGTCCTAGATTTGTGTTGCCAGCACAAATAAGTGCAAAAAGTAAGTCAAAGGTCACTTGTGGTCACTTCACTTTAGGGCCTTTTTGGTGCTTTTCCAGTTTGCCAAAAGATAAAGACGGGATAGTTTTGTTGCTGAAGTATTGCATACAGGGAAGGAAACTTAAAATGTCCCTGCTTTTGTAAGTTTGTCTTCATAAGACTAGCCAATAAAATAAGGATAAGAATCATTCATTTTTGTATGCATTTTTTATGTAATTGTTTTAATGAACCTTTGTTTTACCGCCATAATTATTTCTGAGATCTTTTTCAATTTATTCAGTTCTATTCTAGTTTCTGAGTTAGGCTATACTTTCATGAGTTTATTGTCATAAATACTTTTTGTATGGAGTATCATGAATCTACAATCTTGCTCAACTGTCCTGCTTCTTGTCACTCAAGCTCATCAGCATTGATTTCAGTTTTATTAGCCCTTAAGTAGAAGGTGCCATCTCAATAGGACAGCATTATTCTTGTATTTCAGTGAGTTGTGGGTCCCAGGGAGGTATAGGAAAATGAATTACCATATTGATGTCTATAGTCATTGCTGTGCTGTGATAAATTTTATACATAAAAATTCCAACATGTTGAAAGCTGGTCGTGCCCCCCTTTGAAGACCTCACAAAGCATTTGTCCTCAATTCTTAATCTAGTAGTATTCAGTATGACATATATTAAGATGATCATCTATGCAGCAATTTTGCTCGCTTGCAAATTCATGCTTCAGACAGAATAGTGATGTTAAAGTATCTGTAAAAATTATGCATTAATGTACAGCAGTATCATTTATGATACAAGATGTCTGCCAGTCTGCCCTTCATGGTTGATACACACTTATGTATCCATCCATATTGCAAACAGCTACAGTATATAGCTGCTTCTATTGGCAAGAATAAAATGAACTAGTATATTCAGTATTACACTGGTTGGTAAATTTTATTAGTACATAAACTCTGCGGCATTACATAAATTGCAGTTGTCTAAGAATTTGTTTCCTCTTAACTTGTCATTTATTTTAACTCATAAATGATGTTTACCTCTCAGTTCCATCAATCATGTTGAACAGCCATATTACCATTATGACTGGAAATCAACCTTTGATCCCTCACTCCAGGCTGGTTGGCTTGACAAATTGCTGCTTCAGTGTTTGCAGTATAATATATCCATGTTAAATAAAGTCATTTACAAAGGTTTCAGTGGACAGCGTGAAGGTGTTCAAATGTTGTGCTATCATTTGTGCCCAACACCTGCCTGTAGAAGTCACAGAGAATGTGCTATGGTAACACCTTCATGAAATTTGCATTAAGCTGCTCATGAATAATGACTTTATTCTATAGTAGAAACTAATGTAGTCATGTATTTTTGACAGTGTTCTGAGACAGAATATGGATTTTTCATTTAGTAGAAATAGAGGTCAATTTGTGAAAACTTCGCAAAATTTACTCTATTCCCTGACAAGAAAGATGTAATGTGATTTTCATTGTTTACATGTATGTGATGATAATACAGGAGAACCCTTTTGTTTTTGGTTGTGAAATGTAATAATTCAGGTTAGGTTTGCACTCCCTACTGGTTAAAATAATAATTCCAGTTATTACCTGTTTCAAGTTGATACTGTTTCAAAAAACTGGACAAATATTACAAAAATTAATGAAAAATAGCAGTAAGTCATAAATTAAGAATATTAATAGTTAAGAAAAACAAATTGACATCATTATGATGATGTGAACTGAAAACAGTAGAAATGTGAGCTTAAGTCACAGACTCATTCTCTCATCATATGGTATTTTCTGTCGAACATGATTGGTTGGAAACTGGGCCGTTAAACTTCATCTAACTAACTAACATGAACATAAGCAAACCTTATAACTGTGCAATATGCAGACTCTTCAAGCTAAGTTTTAGCTCATCCAAGGTATGTGAGAAAGCCAGTTACAATACAGTCACAATTATGTGGAGTGGGATTATACCCACTGTCTTTTGTATGATACTGCACAAGCCCAGTTCAGTTTATTTGTTGTACAGTAGCATCAGAGTCCTCCATTCTTCAATGGGAGTATTGGTTCTTCAAAATAATCAATATTTCCTGTGGTAACAAGTGGACAATACAAAGACTCCATACATGTACTAATAAAATGTGTTGGAATTTGCGCTAAAAGGGCAAGCAATGAAAGCTATTGGTGTGAGGCTATGAACATTTGGCCACCTAGTTTTGAATGTAATCAGGGACAGGGTTGCTGGATAGAGAGGGACACTTCTCATAAAGAGTTGTCAATTTCTTTTGGTAACTTGGATTTAAATAGAGGGAGTCTTCTCATAAGTTGACAGCTTCTTCTGGTACATACCTAATTTGCATGTTTAATATTCATTGTATCTAACTTAAATTGAGGAAATTCCTCAGGATTATGTTAACATTACCAACAGTTGCATTACTTTTGTTTAATATATTCAGTTAAAAAATACTCTAAGAATGTGAGGGCTAATGAATGGACCCCTCCTTTGAAAAACAGCCTTTTTTCCATAAAGTATGCAAATTAGGTAGATGTGAAAAGTATGATTATCCTTAAAATATATATTAAAGAGGGCGTATATTAAAAATGTATAATAGGGTTCTTATCTGAAAACACACTCTCCATGATTTGTTTTTATAAAAATTGCCAAAAGAAAGCTATGCCTATAAGAAATTAGCTTGTTTTTGTATGGGTAATAAATATTGTAATTGGGTTAAGCGTAACCTATATAATGGAAATGGACAGGTACTGCAATAGGGTGGCATGCTCACTGGTCAGGTCACACACATGTACTAGGTTACTTCACCTCACCTGTGGGAAGCTTTGAGAGAAAAGCTATAGCACTTATGAATGCTGTACCTCTGAAGAGGGGTATGTAGTACACAAGAAATAGCCCTCACGTGGGGTACAGAATGGCTGATGATGGTCTAATGTGTGATCAGAGGTCATTGTCCCAAGTACACTGGTTGGTATGCTACTAGCTAGCCATGTAAGTTAAATTGGTATGATAAGTCATACAGACATACAACTCAATTCAGGCTACACTGCCACCCACACTTTTTGAAATAATTTGAGATTTTCCCAGATGTGTATAAGTACCACTTGTAAGCAAAACAAATGGCACATGACCTACTTGTATGCTGGTTTAAGGCTGTTCACAAAACTGGTTTTGATTTGAAAACCAATTTTGGTTTGATTCAGTTTTGAAATTTTTCCCACAACCGAAAAAGGGATTCGTTGAAAAAAAAAAGGTCTATAACTGATCATGGTTTGATTTCCGTTTCCAAATTTTATTGTCACACATTTCACACCTTTTTCGCCACAAAGTCAGCAAGATTTTTAAAACAAATGTATGGGAATTTGTTGATCGTAACTTCCATAAAACTTCCCCATAATTTCCTATTCAACTTAAATAATAGTCTGAAGGCCTAGACTTAGTCCTACAGTCGCTGACTGAAGCTCGAAAGTTACCTACAATGCCCTCTCATGCTCCATAGCCTACTCAGAGATGTCTACAATCTCGAAAAATTGACAATGCAACTTTATGTTTTGATCATTACTTTTAAACATTTTCTGTCATGTACCAACCTTCCCTTCCAGCCTTTAGTTTTCCGTCCTTCCGGATTTTCCAACGATCTGATGATCTCATTCAACCGTTCACAGCCCCACATTGAGCTCATGCTACAAACCTAGTTTGCATAGAGTCAGGCCTAAGAATACTTGTAAACATGATACCTTCAGGGCAACTGTATCAAATCCTGGCCGGGTCATACCAAAGACTTTAAAAATGGAACCTAGTGCCATTGTGCTTGGTGCTCAGCATAAGCATGGAGTATGGAAAATAAGCCAGTGAGCCACAACTGGAGAAAAAACCATGGCTGGCCCGACTTTAACCTTTTGGTTAGAAACTGAGCCATAAAACCCGATCTAACTAATAAATTCAGGGCAACTGTAACAAGTTATATGGAGAAACATCATGGAAAGTTTTCCAAACAAAAACTACTAATGTACTGTATCTGATCATGTTTGGTTTGTTTTTTATACAGGTATTCTTAGACCCAGACATTCATTGGATCTGCCATCTTATCATTCACTCTCACCTAGCACTTTAGGACAACTTCCTCCTCATTTAGATGTCTATCCGTTGTAAGTATAGAACTCCCAAAAAAGGTCAGAACAATAGGTACAAAATATTGGTTGGTCCACATTGCAATGTCATAACATATACCTGCTTGCTTCAAGTTCACTTTTTTCTGGAATAGTAAAGTAAGAGTACTAATATTCAAGAACAGACTATAGGAATTGATGAAAAATTTGAAATACTTCTTTGACATCAAAAGTAAATTTGGACCTGGAGTATTTTTGTGCAAAAGACTCACTTGACTCTGAAATAATATTTGGCCAAGGTAAACATGCTTTTAAGAACCAAACTAACAGATCAATTAGCATTACATATTCACACTATGTTCTATGAGTGCATGCAATACTAGATTAATAAAGACTTAGTTCATACTTGCTAATTGTTAAGGACAATTAAAACACAGGATCGTGATACCTGTACATCTATGGTACAGTATCTTTACATGCATGTTTGAAATGTGGTACATGTTAAGAGTAGTAAAGAAAAGGTGTGTCTTTTTCTTTTTGGTTCACAGATCAAGTCAGGCCTTTTATCCTTCAATACGTTCACCGTACCCAGCCAATCTCATTGTGAACTCTTCAGGCATCTCTCGGCTGGCTCCTTCTAGTTTAGCAAATCCGTCCAATCAGCTTAGTTTCAGGGGTATACCATTATCACCCCAAACATCACCAGCATCACAACACCATGACACACAACAACAAAGTAATGATAGGTAAAGTAGAAGTGAACTGAAAATAGTGGTTTGTTTGGCTGGCAAAGTTATGGAATCTTATTTTTCAGGCCCTGAAAAATCATGGAATTTTGTACAGATTGTATTAATTTTTTAATATGTTCAAGATGAGTTTTTCTCCCAGATATTTCTTTGATGACATTGGTCATGAAGTTTTCATAAATTGTTCAGGAGTAGTTTGACCTCTTGGAAATTCTGTCTGTAGAAAAGTCATTAAATTTCATAACATTTTCTTCAAATGGAAAAGCTTTTAAATTTTTGTTTAGAATGTATGCAGGAACCTTTTATGACAGTGGTAGTTACTTCTTCAGAAGGATTATCAAAGACAAACAGAAAAGTGCTTCAGTGGGAAAAGACTTTATAGGTGGGGAAATGTTTAATTCTGTGAGGTACCCAGAATATTTGGTCATTTACTCTCCTCCTTACCTCCTATTTGCATACATTCATTCTCCAATTGCATGCAGTTCTTTTTCCATTAATGCTATTAGTATATTGGTTGACCTACTTTGGAGGGTGCCTCACCCCTCATTCTCAGTTCACAGTTTATAGTCTGAGTGCAAAATGTGCTTTTTACTCCAAAAAAGTTTTGGAAATTTAATATTTTTAGAGTTTGAATTTGTTTAAAGGCCAAAGAAATACTGCTAAGTAGGTACATATTATAAAGTAACAAATTACAAACAAGTAGCAGCAAACAGCTTTATTGTAACGTTCCATTCTAGAGATATAGCTATTTATTGCAATGACAGGGTGCCACCATTTGCAAAAAATGATGACTTGTAGCAAG
>WURT03000010.1:240756-252510 GCA_009936505.3 Holothuria glaberrima | reverse complement strand
TTTAGCGTGGTGCTTTTACTAACATGGTTGAATAATGGTTGTTTAGGTCGTGTTTTAATATGCTTGAACATTTCTCTTTGGTGAATGACATTTCATGGATTTGTCCTCTTCCCTCTTCGGGGCATGCTCAGTGGCCTAGGAAACAAGCTCGTGACCTACCCTCCCCTCAACGATGGGGAGACATTGGTCAGTCGCATTCTGGAGATGGGCCCGTCTGGCGAGAAATTCCTTCGGTACGTTGGATTGGTGCATGGTGCATGCTTAAGCACTAACAATCACTTCAAGGCCTGAATTACTGGCTCATTAATATTGATGGCAGAAATGAATATTCACAAGTGATTTAACCAATGCTTGCTTTACTGTGATGCTTGTTTTGAAAGATGAATAAATGGATCACTCTTCCCTAAACCATGATTGTAAATACATCTGTTCATAAACTACTGTTAGGGCATGCTTTAAAGTGATTGGCTTGCTCACACCCAGCACTAAAAGAAATGTGCATTATTGAGTTGAAACTAGTAGTTTTTGATTCTGCTTTTTTCTTTTGCCTGTGACCTTGTCAAGTTTTGGTATGGTTTTAATTTACTATAGTTAGTAGATATGGCAGCTTTTAAGTGCCCTTCTACACTCTCTTCCATTCACAAGTTTTCAATCAATTGCTTTTTATAATGAAAAGTTTCACATGAATGGCTTGTCTGTATTAGGTATATTCAATCTGTGAAGTAAGTCACTCTATCATTGTGTACTTTATAAAAACACATCATCATTTCTGCTAAATATGCAAGGATTTTGTTTTTCCTAATTTTTCTCATTTGCAGCTTACATTTCTTTCATTTAGCCTTTTGGTGTTTAGGACGTTTAGTATTATTTAAATAAACACAACGAAAAGTTTTCTTATTGGACAGACGTGACCTGATTTGTAATATCTCGAATTTATTTGGAATTAAATGGACTAAGAAAATCAAAAATTCCTATAAGGCAAAACAGCTTGTAGTTGGCGTATAAAATCTTCCCCCCTCCCTTCTGCTACCCTCCCCTTGTGTGAAAGTTTGCAGCAGTCCTGCTGTGTTTTAATGTGTTTAGATACCAAAGTTTCCAAGTTGTAGATAGCTTAGACATTTGTTGGACTGATTGTGATTTCCCAGTGCCTAACCTTTCCTAGCAAAACCTTTTAATTAAATTATGAATCTGTCTCTCCCAATGAATCAAACTATAAGGTATTAGAAAAGTCAGAAATGTTCAAATGTGGCACAGATTTCATCCTAATTATACTATTGTCAATATCCGGAGTGCTTTAAAATTTGTAAATGACCTTTGCTTTATATTTGGGTGGATAATTTTGGGTTGAAATAATATTTGAAATATTTTGGCACTCCATAGATGAAATTTCTGTATAGTATTCAAATTTGTGAAAGAGGCAGTGGTAAGTGTAATTTTGTTTCAGTGTATAAAATCCCATCTACCAGATAACTACCATATCTGCACACCTGGCTTTGGTATGTGGCATAGTAAATATTACAGTATTCAGCTATGGCCATGAGGGTCATCGGGGTGGGGGAGGGGGAAGAGTCCCTGTGAGCAAATGATAATAATATTTATGGTAAGACTGTTGTTGTGAGCAAGTGACCTAAATAGCTGAACTCTAATTGCTTTTAGTTTACAGCATTTTGTCGTCCATCAGGGAGGCTTAAAATGAGAGGCATCAAGACAAATTTTATTGGGCATTAGGGGCATTTTACTGTCATTCCTTGGTTATGTCATGCTCAGTCATATGGAATATCCTTTATAAAAGGAGCTTTACTTGTCCAAAGAAGACTGATTGTAGTGATCTATTGTTTTCACTGCCTATTCATGTTTTTTTTTTTTTTTTCTATTTTTCATTTGATTTGGAACAAACTAAGCTAGTCAATGTTGGTGAATAGTGTCATTTAGTGGTGCACTCACTTTAAGTTTAATGTATTGACAGTGATCATGTTGTAAATGAGATTTTGTTTTAATTGTAAATTTAGTTTAGTTGAGGGTTAAACTGGTTCAAGAGAAGTATGGTAGGGTATCCCTCCATGTGTGCCATCATCTTTCTCATTTTTCCATTCCCTCACCCCTTTTCATCCAAAAATTGCCCTCCGTCATGTTATATCATACAATAAGATGCTTCGCAGCATCTCATGATGGAATCTTTAGCTTAATTTTGCTTAAATGATGATTTTCTTTCTACACAAATTTGCCAAAAATGTTGGAAGATACACTCTAAAGGATACAGGAAATTGTTTTCACTTTTAAAAAGGAACAAATGGTTTAGTTGAAATGCCCTTAGTATTTTCACTGTGATTGTCACAGGGATTTTTTGGCACACACTGAAAAAAGGCCTCAGTTCCATGACTGAATGTACAGTCATGTACTAAAAATCATGCTGGCATCTGTCAGCAGATGGGATCCTATTATTACATTAAAGGCAATGTATGGGACTATGTAATCAGGGCCTCTGACATCATTTTGAGATGGGCCGAGGCTGCTGAGGGGGGAAGGGCCATATTTGGCAGCCAGGGACCATGTGGGCTAGTGATGACTTTTTAGGAAACCATATTGCAGTGAAAAGTGCGAGGTGGGGTATACATCTATTTCTTTCTTGGATGTCAGAGGCCCTGATGCAAGGTGGTCATTCATGAACGTTTACTGCATTAAGGAGCTTGCTGAGGTCATTTGTAGAAATTAAAACAATAGATCCTCCCATTCTGTTTTAGGAATGTGCATTTGAATTAGGGATGCACCGGATATCCGATCCGGCTGGATAATGAAAAAATATCCAGTTCCGGTTCCGGCCGGATTTTTCTCAAATTCTAGCTTGAAGTACCTCCATCATAAAAAGATAAAGGTTACTGTACAGACGAATTTAAAACCAAAAGATTTCTGGCAATGTAACATAGCAGGAAATTGTCTGGTGTTATGTAGGTGCAGGCAGTCCTGGTTCATTGCGGCACTGACAGTGACACAACATCCATTGTTTGGTCTTACAGCCTATGAAAGTATGTACAAAATAAGTGGAGTTAACACTGAAGACATTCATATTTAGTCTATGTCCACTTAATCACAGGACCCACAGTTGCGAATGTTATGTATTCATACTCACTGTAACAGCATTTAATTAATTGGGATATCACAGTCTCTGTCAATTATTCCTAGATAATATGCACAAACTGAGTCACATTTATCAGAACATTTAAATTTACAACTACTGTCAACATGAACAATAAAACTGATTTGGTTGTTTTAAAGAACTCTGCAGTACAAGTGTATTAAGGAATCTTCTTCGTAAATTTTCTGTCTGCCTTATTCTAGTCTAAACCCTACAAAATAACATCAGCTTAGTTACCTAAAGTGGGACCCACTGTAACTATCATGAAGTCAAACACAACTGCAACTGAAAAAATCCGGTTCGGGCCGGATTTGAAATGCTATCCGGCAAAATCCAGTTCCGGCCGGAACCAAAAAATTTGGATCCGGTGCATGCCTAATTTGAATTTTTCCTTTTTTTTTAAGTTTTCTTGAGTATCCTCAGAGAATTAATGTAATAACTGTATAGATGTAATAATTGCTAACATGTTAGCCACAGTAGGTATTAAGTTTAGTGTTAAAAACAATGTTTCAACAGTTATAAGGGCATAGTAGCAATGTTTGGTAAGTACTACAAACCTTGACATTGCCTCAGAAATCTACTATTAAGCTTTGCTTGCATTTTACACTGTTTAAAAATCCTGTAGAAAAGTTGGAAAGGCAAAGTTAATTTTCAGGAAAGTGTAGGTCAACCATTAAAGTACATTTCATTTCACAAATTATTATAGTTTTACCAACTATTTACCAAGTGGCCAAGATTTGTATAACTTTTTTGTTAATGCAAAGCAGAGCAAAATAATACTGAAAAACATCTCAGTGTTATTTTCAGATGTGACAATTCCCATGACTTTTTACAAATCTTAGTACAACTTAATAGAATTACAGTTGTGGATTATTTACCTTCAAACAGGCTTTCAACTGGAATGCTAAGATATAAGTACTTAAATACCATTTGAAATAGTACTCTGCATATATTTCTGCTATATTGTCTTTCTTGAGGCATTTATCTAAAGCAGTTGAAAGGTTTAAATACTTGCAACAAGGGGTAAAAAAAGTGAGGGATGGTGAGTTAGCTCTGTTAAAGAGAAATTTTAATTACATTCTAAGAACTGAAGTTGAAATATTTTGTCATCATTTTGACTTGTAAAGGCCTGTGCTCTTGGAAGTTCCCCACTTTGCTTCCCTTCGTGGGAATGAGAGAGAGATAGTTGTCCTGCGAAGCGACAATGGTGAAACCTGGAGGGAGCATTCACTTGGAGCAACAGATGAAGAGGTCAAGAAAGTGATGGATGGCTATGAAGCAGAAGGTAATGGAATGTTAACAAAGTAGAAGAGAGGAAGGGGCATTATGGGAGAGAGGGGTAAGGATGGTGGGGAAGAGGTGAGAGGGAGTGTTGGAAACTGCAGATGAGAAAGCAAAAAAAGTGATGGATGGCTATGAAGCAGAAGGTAACTGAATGCAAACATGTTAGAGGAAGGGGATGCAGTGGGGAGAGGACAGGGAAGGGGCAGTTGCAAATGTTCCCATGTGTATGTCACTCTTACAGAAATGTACTTCCCGATGAAATGATGCTGAATATGTAAATGGTCATACCATTAGGACAAGAGTATAGAAATGATATGAGGAAGGGATGAGGATATTACCCGAAAAAGGAGGACATGTAAATTTCTTCAAACTTCAGAAAATGCTGTACCCATGTTTGGTTTGAAAAGTCAAAGGACTGTCACATTATTTTAAAATAAAATTGTATCTAGTTTGGTGACCTTTATGTGGATTTAGGGAAAAGATTTATCATGGGTATCATGTTGGCAGTTGTAACAGATATTCTTTTAGAGCCAGATATACTCCTAAAGTTTCTGATAAATTGGAAAATTTGTTAACAGTTTGTACTTGATCAAAGTTGTGAATTTAATGTTTTCTTCCCTTCAGATGAAAAGCTCTCTTCTGACAAACGCATTTGTCGTATCATCACAAAAGATTTTCCTCAGTACTTTGCAATCATTTCTCGAGTCAGACAAGAGACCAACATCATTGGTACCCAGGGTGGCATGCTCAACTCCACTGTGGTACCTCAGGTGCAAGCTGTCTTCCCGGAGGGGACGCTCACCAAGAAAATCAAAGTTGGTCTCCAGGTATGCATATACAGTCTGTCCATGTGGCCTCCCAGAATTCCTGTTTGTACCCATTCGTGGGGTGATGTATTATGACTATCATGTAGTATTTATCCAGAATACAAATAGCATGGATTAAAGTTTTGTGCCTCTCTGCTTTCTTTGTTTGTTATCTAGTATCGTATTTTATGGAATATATCAGCAGGGCTTTAGGAATGAAATGGATATGAAGGATGGGACAGATTGTGATATTTTGAATGTAGAACCATAACCATTACCTTTGCTATGGCTGAGAGTGTGAAAGTAAATAAACTTTGAAGCAATGATGCTCAGGGATCAAAGTATATGTGGGGGTGGGGACATCAAAGACTTACTTACACCCTTTGGAAATGTAAAAAAGGATGTGAATTTTTAGCCAAAATGTTAGAAATTTCTTGCAGTCTTCAAAGTATGCTTTGGGAGAGGGTTTAAAGAAAGAGTGCTTATTGTGAAAAGTGAAAAAAGTCACCGTGGTTCACTCTTTATCAATAAATTTGGTGTGTACCCGCCTATCAACCGTGATGCATGTCAAGTGGTCTGAAAGTATTGTAGAAACAAATTACTTCTGGTAGCTTGTAATTTTACATAATGCTAACAGAAAAGATTTCCTTTGGCTTATGTTCTTCATTCAAGGACATTGAGAGATAAGGTTTTTTTCCCTTTATTCATTTGTAGGCCCAACCAGTCAGTAATGATGTGGTCAAGAAAGTCCTGGGGAACAGGGTGATGGTCAGCCCCATTGTGACTATCGAGCCTCGTCGCAGGAAGTTCCACAAACCCATCACTGTCACCATCCCGGTACCCACAGCATACAACCAGGGGGTCAACACTTACGGTGGGGATACCCCTACCCTGCGTCTGCTGTGCAGCATCAGTGGTAAGTGGTACAACTTGAAGAATGGTCTGTCATCTCTTTTGAATGCTTGCTAGATTGCCAGACTGGTCAGAGGAATAATTTGCTGATTGCAAGCTTTCATTGCTGTCAATGTAAATAACAGAACACTAATAATCAATACCTCTCAGTGCCCAGATGAGCAGACAATTCCTGTCCCATTGTGCTCCTATTTAATACCCCAGTAAATCCATCTTTGTGTGGTAATATGACCCCCTAGTAAAGGTACTTTTACCTGTGGAGGGTGAAAAACAGTGAAGATGTAATGTGATATGTCACTCTGCTACCCTAAGATGCTGTTTTTGTAGGTTTTAAAAGAATTGAAAATTATTCCAAATGTCTTCTCAGAATGTTTCAAAAGACGCTTCATTTATGGTTGACTCTGGTTGGTTGATCAGTGAATCAGTTACCGACAGAACACTTTTTGATCAATTGTTTGATTGATTAATTAATTATAGTTTACCGATTTATTTATCAATTTAGTCACTCCATATTCCAGTTGTTCATATGTTGTTATCTATGTCTTGCATATAACATTAATGGGGTTTGTGTACTCCTGGTTGCATGGCATGTGTGTATTACATTTCTATTAGGGAGCATTTTTCAGCCGGATTTAAGAAAATGATATTTATCCCTATTTCCCCCTTTTGTAGGTGGCACAGCCCCAGCGCAGTGGGAAGACATCACCGGAACGACACCCTTAACCTTTGTAAATGACTGTGTCTCCTTCACCACCACAGTGTCAGCCAGGTGATGAAATATTCTATTTCTGTAAAGTTAGGGGTTAGCTTGGCTGTTCTTAATGGCGAATGATTTAACTTGTGGTTGGCTCCTCAGTAGCCAAAGATGTGGAATTCCTGGCATATTTGGAAAATGTCATCTTAGTAAAGAGGGGAAACTTCATAAAACTAAAGAAAAATGTTCTGGGTATTTACTAAATTATCCTATGTTAGTGTATACAACTCTGACAGATAAATGGTGAATGGTTAACTAATGTAGAGGTAGAATGAAGCATGCTATGTGTAAGTGGTCCCTGCTGTCAGTGGTTTGTGCACAAATAGTTTAGATTAGTAGTATGGTCAAGTTAACAAAATGGGGAAGGTTTAGGCAATGTGACTTAGCAGTCTTGAGGTTTGTGGTTCAGTTCTCAGCTGGGTCATGGGGGGGGGGGGAAGGGGGCTGGTCTTTCATTTAAGCAAAATGTATGGTTTTCCCACATGAACTAATTGTCTGAGTTAGTAAGATGCATAGTTGGGCAGCGAAAATGCTTTTTGGGAGCTCCTCAACATGATGTTGGTCTCTGCCATGTTCCTAGTTGCTTAGCATTGTACAATAATTGCCTCATCATACATTCTTGTGTGAATGTTCTAAAAGCCGTGTTGACCATAACCAAGTGATACCCCAGCAAGGCCTCTGGAACTCGGGTAGGATGATACAATTTAAGTAATTTGAAGTTACCAAGATTCTTCCCTTCTTTGTAATCTCAGATTCTGGTTGATGGACTGTAAGGAGATCGATCAAGCTAGCAATTTTGCCAGGGAACTTTACCAAGAGCTCAAAGCAGTACCTTTCATGTCTAAATTTGTTGTGTTTGCCAAGACACATGACCCAATTGAAGCCAGAGTCCGAGTCTTCTGCGTAACAGATGACAAGATTGACAAACCTTTAGAACAGAAGGAGGAATTCAAAGAGGTTGCTCGTAGCAAAGATGTTGAGGTGAGATAGTTTATCAGTTTGACTGACACAACAGTAAAGGGCAAGAAACTTTGAACTATTGTAAATCTGTGCATTTGTTCCATATCCAAATAGTTCACTTAAGGTTAGGGTGCGGGGGCGTCACATGAACCCCATCCAAATTTAATTAGATCTTTGTAGACAGCCCTGGTGAGATATCTGTTGTGATGATTAAATATGATAAAATGTGGTAAAATATCTTTCATGATAACACCTGAAGACTATTTCATAATTGTATTGTAAAATACTTAATCTTAATACTTTCATGAACTTCCTGAGTCATATAGATTTGCTTCTTTGGAAGAAGAAGAAATTTTTGTTGAATTTTCAGCTTCTATTTATTCAAAGGGTCCACATCTTTTAGAGATACTGACATGTATTTAAGTGCTTGTATAACCCTTGTTTCACACATAGTATGTGACACTTTTGAGGTACCTTTTAAGACTGATATAATGTTTTAAAAGACATTCTAGGCTAAGTATCTCTTGGTTTTTTTATTGGTTAGGTCATGGATGGTCGACCAGTTTACTTTGAACTAGCAGGAAACCTTGTCCCAGTCCAGAAATCAGGAGAACAGCTTCACCTTAACTTCCACGCCTTCCATGAGAACAGACTTCCCTTCTTTGTCCGAGTGAGAGACCAAACACAGGAACCTTGTGGTAGACTTTCGTTCATGCGTGAACCAAGAGTACAACGAGGGCTCCCTCCCCAAGTTCCAGTGTGCAGTCTCAATGTGACAATGCCTCCGTATGTGAAGGTAAGCACTCAAGGGTATCAAATTTTGATGCGATTTTATCGTTTGATTGAAATATATATTATACTCAGAAGTCTTATCAGGAGGATGACATCAGTTGTATCACATGACACTTGGCTGTCCAATCAGAATTATGGTGATGAGAATGATAATCAATAGAAGACTAGAAGCTAGAAATGCGAAAGGTTATGTACATTAAAAATTAGTTTTGTTTGTTCAAATTGCCAAAGGGTATTTTAAATTTCATATGTGGGAAATATTGGCAAGATTTTTTTAAAAGGTGGCTATATAGCTAATAGACACAATTTGCAAAATTCTCTCATCTCAAATGGAAAAAAAAATTCCAATGTTTATTCTGGCTGCTAACTTTGCTATTTAAATGCTTCTACTATTGACTTTATGTGAAGTTTGTGAATTGTGAATGTCATACATCAATAATAAATTATCCTGGCTATGTGATTGGAGGTTTAGAGAGTGTGTTGGACTAATGGCTAGAATGTTGGACTAGCAATCCAAAGGCTGCTGGTTTGAATCCTACTTGGCTCATTATGTTGTGTCCTTGGACAAGGGGCTTTATCTGTAGTGGTCATCTTCATTCAGGGGTTAATTGGGTACCTGTGAGGTAGCTTGTCATGATGCACTGTGTGTACCTGGTGCCATCTGGAGGAAATGTCTCTGGGACAGGGTATTGAGCAGGGGTAATATTTGCAAAGCGCTTTGAGGCCTGTCGTTGGTGTAAAGCGCTATACAAAAGCAAATTATTATTATTATTATTATTAGGGTGTAAATTGTTTGTTACCTGTAAATGCCCATGCATGAGCAAAATTATACTCATTGAGAGTAGTTTAAAATAAAGATGGGTAAGGAATGACATGTAATATGTAGGATGAAGACAAGGGTATTGAACCTCAGCTTTTTTAATGAAAGCATCTCATCTAAGAGTTAGTACCAATGACTTTACAAGGTACGGCCAAATATGAGCTTTGCATTTTCATATTTGTAGGTCATAAATGCTAAGATTGTGCAGAAGGAAAAAAGACATTAAACCATCTGTGTGGTGAATCAAATACAAGTATTAAAAGTGTAACCCAACAATTTCTAAACATATTACAAATTATTTTAATTAAGCAATATTTTCAAAGATTTATTTCCCAAATATAGCTCAATTTTGCACTTATTTGTTGTATATTTTTTCAGTCACTCATGACTAAACTATTATCTCTTTCTCACTAATTTTCAATCTGGCAAACTTAACCTTGCCCCTGAAGGTTAAAAAAGCAACGGATAGCGAATCGGAGAGCGAGTCAGAAAGCGAAGATGAGGTATTAAAGTCTTGTCAATTTTTCGTGCTTGAATTTGGACGTCAGTAGTTGTGCCTCTTGGAATTCTCATTGTTCATCACTTCTGGTCCTGCATGCTTGAATGCTTTTGTGTCTTTCTGTTCAGTGAAGGGAAAATAAAATCATCCCTCTGTTGCAATTTGGCAAAATCTATGGCCAGGGTAATATTCAAAGAATGGACTTTGAAGTTAATGATAAGAAGGGGGTTTAGGGTTTCACTGATTCATTGAAATAGGTACAAGCTTAAAGTGATGTGGTAACTGTGCTATTAAGAAAAGCTAGCAAGGGTGTACAGCTAAATGATGGTGTGCCACTAGCTTTTGCTTTTCAGCTTTTTCGTAATTTTTGAGGAATATGCAATAAATGAAAAAGTTACAGCGATTATGGAAAATATTTATGGGTGGAGGGTTGGGAACACTATTAAAAATGGAAGGAAACTTAAAAAAGGCTTATACTCAGCAGAATAGCCAGAGAGTTGCTATGGGCAGAGGGATGGGGACACTAAAAAGTTCTGAAACTCAAAAAAGTCTTGTACTCAGCAGAACAGCCAGAGAGTTACT
Organism: Holothuria glaberrima; assembly: GCA_009936505.3. Lineage (NCBI taxonomy): Eukaryota > Metazoa > Echinodermata > Holothuroidea > Aspidochirotida > Holothuriidae > Holothuria > Holothuria glaberrima. Next base: position 241,968 of record WURT03000010.1, on the reverse strand, counting down.
CAGAAGGCTCACATGCTTCACCAAAAAATGTAGTTTGTAGGACATGCTCAATACGAAAATGGCTTTCAGTGCATTTTAAATTCATTGGAACAATTGTCATGAAGGTAAGACTATTACATGAACCAGAGTGTGTAAGACTGACCTATGATGCCTTCTAACATGTTTTGGAGCTCTTTAAAAAAGCTAAAAAGGAAGTTGAATTAAAAAACAGTGAGGGAAACAGGACACTTACCAGAAATGTATCACTGGGTGGTACCATTTTGCCTGCAACATTATATCTCATCATTCAAAGAGGTTGACAGAGGAGCATGTTTTGATGTGGTATGTTTCCTAAGCATGTCAAAACTATATTTCTCTTACAGTGAACTTTTTCTTTATACTTACCCCTACCTTTTACCCTTGATGACTCCACCTCCCCAGTCCTCCTCAGTCTTCCGCCTGCATCTTTCTCTCATGGCCTCACCATGTGGCTTTTTGCAGACTTTTTTATTTCTTTGCTTCAATCTTTATGGGTCAAATGGCTCTATGGTCAGGTGACCTTTGACCTTAGGCTTTTGCATGCTCACTCTCTTTTCATGCTTGGGTTCAAAAATTGACCTTTCAATGTTCCTTTGATTTTCATTTTTCTAGGATTACAAAATGGAGAAGGGAGAGGTAGGAAATTCCGTGTGAAGTTTGGTCTGACATTTCTGTTATACTAGCATGACTAACTTCTTATGTTTTTCTTGGATTTTTATTCTTTTGCTGCACACGAAAATTGTTTTGTTTGCATCCCTATACCTATCACTTGCATGAGTCAAGGTTTACCAAATTCTAGGTTGACCTACTCCATTATTTTACTGCTTTTATACCCAAGTAACATAAAAGAAGCATTGTCTTATATCATTTATTGTTGCAATAACCATGTTTTAATTGTTTTAAAATAAATTCCCTGTCAAAAGATGTAGCACTTTACTAATATGTAACTGTTCTGACTAATTAATTAAAATAGTTAGGCGTAGCATTATCTGATACTACGTAGGCAGTCACTGGTATAAAAGTTTTTCAAAACTAGTGTTCTTAACGGACATTGTGTCTTTTAAAAAAAGTAGACCAATGGCATCTTTGTGCTTTGGATTGGGTTAGTGACCACAGATATGTGGAAGTACTGCTATGTTAGGTTTTTTTGCAAGATGAAGATGCAACCTTGTGAACCACTGTTAAGTGACTGAG
>WURT03000010.1:163887-177128 GCA_009936505.3 Holothuria glaberrima | reverse complement strand
TTTTTTCGCCTTAAGGTAGGAAGATATAAGGACTTTCGCCTTAAAGGGGGAATTAGCGTTATATATATATATATATATATAGGTCGAGTATGGTAGATCGAATTTAGAATATGTAGTTAGAAGGTGTAAACAGCATATGTTTCGTTCTAAATCTAAACCAATCATAAGACAAGCAATTCATTACAGGGACCACCTAGCGTGGCAGGGATTTTTCGTGGGGGCACGTGCCCCCTCGTGCCCTCGTAGCTAAGTTACTGGTTCTTCGAACAGGTTAAACTCAGCTCTTATGAATACTTTTTTCGGTTTTATTTGTATAGTGTAGGTAACTGATTTCGTCGCATAGTGTAGAATATTTCATGATTTGTTCAAAAAATAATTACAGTTAATCAAAAACTAATGTTTAGGTTTGGTTCCAGGATTAGATCAGGGAAATTGGCAACAAGAATAAAAAAAAACCATCATGAAACGTAGATATACATTTACTTAAAGTGTTAGATATAATACCGGAATCAAACGGTCGCAGCAACATGCAAGACTATCTTTATTTTATTTATATGTTAATGTAGCACACATACTGAAAATCCTCACCGTACCGCAAACAATTGCTACCTAAACGTTGCGTTTGTATAACGAATGTTCAAAGATAATGCATCATGAAGAGAGTAATAGTCTTCTTGTTTCTACCTTACTTCATTTAATGATAAGCTTCATATAAGACCTTTTTTTTGTTTTAAAAACGAAACTTTTAACCTGGTATAGGTAGAAGTCACACTTACAGACTGATTACTGTTTTGCAACTGGTGAAAAGACCGACTGGTAAAGTTTTTAAATTTGGACACCTTGATATATATCTATAAAAGAATATAAGAAATATTTTACTACTTAAGAATGTGGGCATTTTATCCAACATCCAACAGTGTTTGCACCTTTGGAATGAAAATTGGCAAAAGACAGTAAAGTATCCAGACAAGGTCCTGAATGGGAGGTAAATATTTTAGGGGCCAGAAATGCTATGAAGTGGTGAAGCAGTTACTTTGTACTCTCTGTTTGTTTAATTTTTCCCTAGAACCCCTGGCCCCTCTTGGATACGGGCACGGCGAATAAAATTGAATCTCGGCATTTAAAATTGTTTAATATATCGTTTTACTCTTTGGCATGTAGATGAATAAGACTTCTTGAAAGGTTTGAACAGTTCTTCAAATATTATTTTTAAAAGGTCTCTGTATCTAAGGGTGCTAGGTGTACACTTACATGTACTTGACGTTCTCACAAACGCTATGAAACGCATTAGACTGAATTTGGTGTAAGTCATAAAGATCTCTCATGAAGCTGTGAAAATTAAAAATTGGAAGGAAAAGGGAAGATAAAGTATGAGATATCGAAAATAGTCTGGCAAATTATTCACAAGGTACGTATTGTAGCTGAGCAAATGCGTAGGTCGTAAATGACGAAAACCAACCAAAACCAAATACGAAGCTTAACAAAATTCATGATGTGCCAATTAGTATGCAGGTGTGTTCAGTTACAAATGAAAATATAAATCACATAAAATACCAGATAGGAGGTACATTTGAAAGTGTCACATTTTTCCACAAAATCAGGATAACTCTCGTTTGATCTTAAATAGAAATGACTTTGCACAGTCAATCAACGATACTGTATTTTGTCATCTGACATTTTTAGCATTTATCATTTTCATTTTTCAAAAATTCTAAGGGAAGCTTTAAAAGTCGTTGCATTTGTCCCGGGAGAAAATTTTCTTACACGGATCACCAACTGATGTAGTGCATACACAGGTCCTTGTACAGAGATTTTACGTGATGTAATAGAGTAGGACATTAAACTGCCATCTAGACATATGTAGGACAAATGCATAAGTTAAAATTGAGACATAAAATTTGAAATGTCATGCAGAATGTTTTGGTAAGCTGTTAAGGAAGGAAAATAGCTTTTTACAATGCTGTAAATAAAAGTAGAACTGGTTCAGAGAAAATAACAAGAAACAACATGAATTTTCCTACATTTCAGTTTATGCCCACTACACGTCTTATTCTACTCAAGTCAGACCTGCTAGTAGTGGCCTTTAACCTCCACCAAAATGTGTGGCTTTGACGTAAGTCTGCCCAGCAAAAATGTAACATGTGTTTTAAATATAGCACTGTGTTCATTGCTACATGAAGGTTGGGTCATGAGTTGTTCGGTCACATGGCAAAAAAAAAAAAAACGCTCAGTGTACGTGTACACTGTATGTATTTTAAGTAGTTTATGTTCTAGGCTAGCAAGTAATCCAACCTGATAGTATTCAGTAATGGATAATTAGAATAAAGATTGAAACTGATCTGATAAAGAAAGGGCAGTCAGACATTTCCAATGCAGTAAAAGACATCTTACCATTATTCCCAAACTCTTCATACTTTAAGAATGTTACACTTAGTAGGTTTTATCATCACCGATGGTATGATGACACGTGCGGTAGTGAGCAGTTGCTGCTTAAAAACTCAAAGAATGAGTATACATTTAAGAATATGTCATAACAGTTTGTGCGGAAGTGGTGCATGATCAACAGCCGTTGCATGTTCCGCAACAGTTTGTTTTAACATTGATTTTCATTTTCACTAATAACTCAGTTCTTGAGAATTTTTAATGTAATGTATTGTTATGTTATGTATTTTAATACAAGTTCATGCCATGCATTGTAAAGTACGTGGCACAATACACCTAAGAACATCTCATTGACTGATCTGTGCATGTGGTGTATAATCCCCAACCGTTACATGATGTGCCCCAGCAGATTTTTTAACATTGATTTTCATTTTCTTTGAAAACCTAATTCTTCTCTAAATCACAATTCTGATTAAGTCTTGTGTGATCAAAGTACCACTTTATTTTTGGCGTCCAAATTAATTGATAGAATTTTATTGTAACTTTGAAACACATTTTATAAAATAACGAAATGATTCTAATTTATCTGCAAATCAATTGTTATAGACGCATGGGGTTGAGGTAGATTTTCCACACTAGAGCTTTCCAGTGGAGTATTATGAGGGGGCAATTGACTTTTGTGGTGGGAATTTGCGCTTCAACGCTCTACTACACCACTGCACTATTGTTAATTGTAAGAGGGAAAGTGAGCATTTGAGTGTTTTGCAGTAGGGCCTACAGGTAAAATAGCTGGATGAGGTCATAGAAAGACAAATATATATATATATATATATAGCACTAAAACGTATATTCTCAAATTTTCGGACGCACATCGTCCTTCTTTATATATATATACATATATATGTATATATATACATATATATATACATATATATGTATATATACATATATATATATATATATATATATATATATATACTTACATGTATTTTATCGTAGTTACGTCCGTGAAGCTGAAGTTACCGATGCTTTGAATCGGATTTTGAGAGATATCTCTGAAAGTTGGAACCATAAAATTCAGTAAACTTTTGTGTAATAACTTGTTCGAAGCCCAAATTATAACTATCAACAACATCCACAGAGTTTCTCCTTTTCTTATCAGGTTTGTCTAAAAACTATGTTAGAATAGTTGAGAATGCTTCCAATGTGTGAATTATGTACTTACAACGTTTCAAGGCTGGAACAGTTTTGAAAAGTTCTGTCTGGTAAGTTAGTTACAAAATTGTTCCGTAAATTGCTGGAATGTAATCAAATCATTCCAAATTTTATCAACATAAGGATATGGTTATTATAGAATCAATGTTCACTGTATCTGTATTTTGATTCACTGTCATTTCTACCCTTAAAAAGGACAGCTTATAAAGCCCTGTGAGGAGAATTTGCCAGTACCGTGTTTTCCTCACAAAGATGCAGAAAATGGTTTAAAGTTAATACAGTTGTACCCTGTAGGAACGAAATAAACGTGTTGATAAAAGTTATCTACAGGATGACAGTGAAAATTTTTTTCCCAACCAATCGCGTGTAATCTGTTTAAAATATTTTAGAGCTGAATCATATACGTCTTAACTGAACTGAAGCTAAATGACGTTTATTCCAATGCAAACATCAGAGAAGGAGAGGGGTATGTCTTTTGTATTACAGGAGAGCAAAGGAAAAAAGACATTTACTCAAGATATTTAACTAAAAAGATGCTAAAGGGTGTTCTTTTCTGCTTTCATTACAGAAATAGATAAAAAACATCAGCAGATATATTTGACTCAAATTATTCAAAAAACTCACACTGATCGCAGCTTGTTGCAATGAGAGAAAAACAAGGAAATCTTCTTGATCTTATTTCCATTAGCATAACTGTAAAGATAAAAAGAAGTATGTATTAATAATCTCCTAACTTGAGTTTACACATTTTCACTTCAGTTGATCAAGTGTCAACGTATTGACAAGATATGCTTTAACTGTAAAAACGTGTGTTCTTCATAGTGAATAATACACTTCTACTTCATAAGTGTAAGAAGCTGTTTCCGAGTAATGGGGGGGGGGTGACCGTTCTATCTGGCCACCACCATGTAGGGGCAGGAGGTTTTACTTCATGCGCTTTGAAAAATTCTGAACATTAAGTATTTTTGGATAACATTTGGTGCCATATCTGAGAAAATTGTATTTTTTTGACATTTTTACAATGGGAACGAATAAGGGTTTTAGTTCTTGAATGGGAAAGGGCGGAGAAATACTTCCGAAAGCAATTATAAAGCTTCACTGACCCTTCGAAATGTCAAGCAATGTCTCCCCTTTATCCTATTTCGTCTCAGTACTATTGAACTATTATTTGTTAGGTTCAATGGATAAACATTTTTCGCCAGATTTTACATAATCTATAATGTCACTTAAAAGAAAACCACATAAATTTAAAAACTGAAAAAGTAATTAGTTGACAACTTACAATTCAGTCAAGTTTCTCGGAAGAATAAATGGGTTTTCCAAATTATTTCCAGAAAAAATTCTGAAAGCCAAAACAAACATATGTGTATACAGTCATATTGTGTTTTCGACATGCCAGTGACATCGAACGCACGCATCACGTGAATTCTGGTAGCACTGCCAAGCATCTTTCAATATTTTGAGAGTTCCTATACCTTTAACCTAAATGTTTAATCGTCTACAGTCAATGCTTCTGTTACAGCCATTTTAACTCCGTCTAGGACTTGGAGGCGAGAAGATTTCGTTTGTCAGCGGTTACTTCCTTTGAAACTGCTACCCATTCCACATTATTAAATAAAAAATTCGTCAAGCTGTAAAACGCGGTGGCAGTCTCTCCCATAAAAGCTTCAAGACAAGGGTTTTATCCTTATTTTCGTTTTAGGCCCACAATCCTGAATCTTGCGCACATCTTAAAGCAACGTTTTACCACCGTAAGAGATGAATACTTTTTCTGCACTTTTTCCGTGACCACGTATATTTGCTCTACGAAGACCACTTCAAAACAATGTTATGGGATTGGTCACTTCTTCTACATTACTTTCCCCGGCGAATAATATGCTCATGATAAAACACTTGTTGCAATAAAAATCTTCATTAGAAACAGAGATTGGTCAATTCTTCTACATTACTTTCCCCGGCCGGCGAATTATATATATAGTCTTGATAAAACTTGTTGCAATAAAAATAAAAATCTTCATTGGAAACATATAGTTTACACGTTTTAATGTTCTCAACAATAAAGTTTGCCATCATACCCAACCTTAATGGTGATCGTTGTGGCACTTTTTTTATAAAACATCCTATCGGACAGACGGATTTAGATAAGCCTGGAACCTTCTTTTGCTCTGGGGTTCAATGAACACATAAAATCAACTTTAATCTAGACCTGCAATGTCATGTCCATTGAACCTATCAATGTGTGTGTGTCTTCTTTAGACTGCAATTTGTTCGATTTTGTCGGTATCGGACGTTCAGTGGAACTTGTTTCACCATGCAAACATTTAAACTCATAATCCTGCAACTTCATATCAGTTCTACGTAAAATGCATTCCTCTTAAATATCTTTGTATCACTCCAAGAGGAAATACTTATTCTTAGTGCATGTAAAATTTTTTGTGAAAAATGACTACGTGCGAGTGTTTTACATTAAAAAGTTCAAGTGAAGTATGCAAAAAGGTACTTGCTTATAAGGCACGATAATGATTGACTTGGTCAATTTTTCACTTACAAACTTTTCAACTGGGTAAATGTTTCCATAAAACCAGCCGGAATACAAGTGATAAAGTTACGTTCCATGTTTCTGGTATGTCAGTAATAATTGAAAAGGAAGAGAAATAAGTTAAGAAAATATGGAAAAAACAAAAGCTTCTTTATCTATTAAATATTATGTAATGGTAGAAGTTTATTTATTTGTTTAATGCTTATTATGTAGCTAAAGTTAGCTGAATAGTGACCATCACCACCAATCTAAATAGATCAGTTAATAAGATTTTTCAGGTTTGACCACTTAAACGGAAGAGGTCAATGGTAAAATTGAAGAAAGTAAATTATTCAGTTCAAGTGGAATAGATATTCCTTACAAATAAAGTACGTCACGTGGTATGTTAGAAGGTATGGCCGTAAGATTTCTTCTGCTGCAGTCGATGAGACCAACAGAGCAGCTGCAAACATCGCAAGCATGCCGTTCTGAAATTTAATAACAAAAGGCTCACTTAGGTTTATAAAATTTGGAAGGAAACCCATCAACGGGATTTGGAAGGGAGCCTAAAACAGTCGTTATCTTTACAAAATAACAAATAAGGCTTCCGAAAAGCAGTGGAGCTCAAATGGGAATTGGGGGGGAATTTGCAATTTTGTGTTGCAATCAGACGGAAACGTGGAATGTTGCTTTGGTGAAATGAGTCTACTGGATTTGAATCTTCATTTCCAACCAAGGTCACCATAAGCGGGTAACGATCGAGGAGGTCATTGGCTGGTTCAAGAAATAGGAATGTCAAAAGTGTACCCCGTTTAAGCTCAATAGGCGAAAAATGTGCATATCCGCAAGAAACATGTTAAAAATGATCGTCCTTTCTAAGTAGCATATCTTCTCCAGGAGCTTTGGAAACCGGGTCTTAACTAAAAAAATATCTGAGAGTTGAGGAGATAAGCTTGCAAAACGGAAGGTCATGAAACTATCTCAGCGGCGCGCCACCATCTAATAGCGCCTAACATAACGATCATTATATTTTTCAAGATGCTTGTTAGGTTGCCAAAATGGCATTCTCTTGACTACCATATGTTCCATCTCAACATTTCTTACAGTGCTTGCAAATCTCCCGATTTAGAAATTAATTAAAAAGGTTAAAACGGCCATGGTAGAATATAATCAAAGGCTACTAATCCCGTTTCAGCAGTTCAGCTCTTCAAGAAGTACTCTTCGGACGGAATGAAAATCATGGGGCCTTATGGTAGGTCTTTGGTCTCATGAGTAACACCTCCTTGGGTATGTGGGATTTCGTCCCAGGAAGCTCGGGTTGATTACATGATGCTGAAACAAGCAAAACCGCATGATCAACGATAATTCAGAGTCTCTCTTTTAATGAGAGTAAGCAAGTGGGGGTGAAGAATCAAAAGGTTCCAGGATTTACAGGCATGTTTAATAAAAATTTTTCTTCGTTTCCTTACTATATCAACTATCAAAATCTACCAACGATTAATACGCAAAGCGCGCAGAAGAAATGTAATACTTGTACTTGGCTTTTTGATGGTGGGAGCTTACGGGACAGAAAGTTATTTCTTGTATATCTCTGCTCTTGTCTGTCAGATACGAATAGCTAGCAGAGACGAATGCGCGGGAAGCGCACAGAGTGTTAAATGTGACATAATTTGTGAAAAGTTGCATGCAGACTGTGCACAGAGTCTCTTTCGATTTCGTGCAAAAATGTTCCTAGAAAGATGGAGATTCTAATTGATTACTCTGTAGCTTTCAATATTCTCCTCCGTAATCACGCTTATGCCAAAAATAACCAGGCGGCCTAATTTTAAAACCCCTTTATCTGAAAAATGCGAATACACTTTAAGCGGTACAAAAGCACAGCGATTAGTTCATAAGCGGTGAAAAATTTGATAGTTTGCCAAGCATTTACAAAAAGTTTGGTAGTTCTGATTTTGGTAAAATCTGTACTCATCAAAAGAATCAGCGTATAAACTGTCGGGGCAGCTGACCCCTATCGAGAATGACATTCACTGTTTCGTATCCACCCGAATAGTGACGCGGAGACTATTGTCCCACCCCGACTCCTTTACCGTACCGGAATACAGGTACCTCAGGCCTATGTTCTTTCCTTGCTGAATAAGAGACATCTTTCTACATGTAACGAGTAAGTTGTTTCTGCTGTGCATCCGAGATAGTTTAGACGAGCGATGTTTACTCATGTTAATGCACCGTAAAGTTCGGCGTCGTTCTAAGATTTAGAGTGTTAGAGTTAGATGAGGTTTTACGGCTCAGTTTGTAACCATTTGGTTTAAGTCGGGCCGGCCACGGTCTTTTTTTCAGTTGTGGCTCATTGGCTCACTGGCTCACTAGCTTGTTTTCCCTACTCCATTGGGCCGATCTAAGATGCCGCACCATGATGAATGGTTTATTGCAGGTGACGTGTATGTGTAACTAGCTAGGGGTTATACTGTATTGCCAATCTTGCATATTCATGTTGCTAGAAATCACTCAAGACTGAAGTTTAATGTGTTTTTGTATACCTTTTATTATAGAGTACATGTCCTTTCCTATTGATACTCCTTTTGCAAGTTTTTTTTTTTTTATTTAGGCCTCAATAGTTCAGTGGTCAGCCCATCTGCTCGTTACGCTGAATTCTGTTTGAAGCTAAGTTTTCTATTCATATATTGTTATCCTCTTTTAGTATAAGGTCAGTACATAAGCTAGAGGTAAAATGGCTTAAGATACATACAACCATCGAACTCTTCAAATGCTCATTGAACTTACCTATGAGTCGACATAGATAGGTTTAAAGAGCATTTGATGAATTCGGTTGGTAGACAGGAAGGCGTTTTTTTTATTTCCAACGTTCCACTGAGAATAATTGTTTAACGGACTTTAATGATCAATTTACAGTTAGAAATGAGTCGCAGTGGTAAAGGCGGCGTAAGATTAGAGAAAGCCTGCTCATAAAGGACTTACAGGCTGACTTAAATAGAAACGTAGCAAGCCATAGCTAAGAGCTATTCTAATCTTATTCATCCTTAACTTGATCTACTATTTTGCCGTTGTTCCATTGTTGTAAAGCTCCCGAGTCTGGAGCCTGAGACATGACAGGCTAAGGACATTGCTTTATCAGGTGGAGAATATTTCCAATTTATTTATTTATTTTTTTTTCTGCGACTTGGAGTGTTTTGGTCATCAGAGGTATTCTCTTTTGCTTTTTCAACGGTTTTCAACTGACTATGCCCAATAAAGGGTCAGGCGGTATAGGGTAGAGGGAGACACCCCCCTTGATCAATCTTCATTTTCAACCCGCTCTAGTGTGAGGAGAGACACATCCACCCTACTTGACTACACAGATGTTGTCAATAGCCAGTTCCACGAACCCAGTGATAGCGAACTAGAAGAAGGGGAAAGCTGAAAATCAGCTATTGAAGCATTCCAAAAAACCGTGGAACGTTTTTTGAAAGACCTCAATAAGTCAATACCAAAGCTGGAGAAAGACCCGGGGAGAGCAGTAGAGTTTCAAAGTAGGAGAATTGATGAGCTAGAAAGTAAAATGGAAGAGAACAACAAAGAATGTTACCTACTTGTGCAGAGAACTTCAAAGCTTGAAAATGCGCAGAAGGCTAGAGCCGAGGAAACAAACAAGCTGGAACGTTTTCTTGGAGGAATAATTTCAAAATCGTAGGTATTCCCGTGTCTGATCAAGAAAATTGTGAAGGCCTAGTGAAGGAGAAGGTTTTTTTTTTCACTTTTTGACAACGCCCCTGACCTTTCTATAGAGAGATCCAATAGAGACGGACGAGGGTTCCCTGGTAAGCCACCTCATATTTTAGTGCGTTGCTTATCCTATAAGGCGAAGACTTTCATTAATAGAAAAAGAAAAAGGGCACTTGAAGGTCAGAATTTCTTTATCGTAGATAATCTGACAAAAGTTGATCTATTGGAAAAAAAGAAAAGGTCACAAAAAGTGAAAGATCTCTACGACATAGGAACAAAGTTACTTTTTAGCGAAGAGATGGCTCCGGGAAACCTTCTGATTTTTAATTCACTGTATGTCTCGTTTGTTCCTGTTAGAAATATTATGCACATGGACTGAGTCTGTCCTGCTTCTCTATGTATAAACTCTGGTGAGAGTTTATTTCTTTTTCTACTATTGTTTTTGTATATACCTCGTCAACCCCACCCATCAATTTGCCTGTAAGGTTCTCCGACGCCGCTCATCTAATTTCGTCTTAGGACCCCGTTGGCTAGCTGTACCCTCAGTGCCTTGCATGAGACAGTATTGGCTAGTCAGTATGATTTTTCAATTTTTTTTTTTGTTTCCCTTTTTTCTTCCCTTTTTCACTCTCTAGAAAAGCATTTACCTTATGAACACACTGATTACCTTCAACTTGTACATATTGTTGATCAAAACTCTTTTTATGCTAGTGCTTTACCTATTACAGAGGTGGTGTCTGTTTATTTCTGTAAACCTAGCTTTTTAGAAACTGTTAGTGCGATTATTTGTGTCATTACACTTCAAGGCACATATTTTGTTGCTCATGTACTGTTATCTCGTACTACGCAGTAGGTGTGTATTCGTTTGCTACCTATAATGTCAGAGTATTCGTGACAGCAAGAAACGCAGTAAACTATTTTCCTTTCTACATATTCATAAGTACGACTGTGTTTTTTTCTTTTTCAGGAAACGCATTCCATTCCTTCAGACAGTCAGACAGTTCTTTTTGGGCCAATGAATGGGGGAGGGAAAGTATTTATATCACAGGGTTCTTTTCTTATTGCAGTGGAGGTTTTGCAATTTTTCTTAATCCTACTACAAATATTTCGGTGATTGACTCGTTTCTGTATACGGATGCCCGATTTGTAACATTAAATGTCAAGTGCAACGATACAGTACTCGAATTGATTAATGTTTATGACCATAATGTAGACAATGTTTCACTTTTTTAAGTGAGAAGGCTATCTCGATATTCATAATTGGGATTCGATTATTTGGGGAGGGGATTTTAATTTTGTAATGAATTTAACATTGGACAAGGTAGGAGGAAGAGCGCAAACGAATTTCAATGCCCGTGATAAAGTCTTAAGGATGATGGAAACCTTTGATCTGATCGATATCTGACGTGAGAGAAATCCTAGTATTAAACTGTATACTTGGCATTCGAATATCGATACCTCCATTCATTGTAGGTTGGACTATTTTATTATATCTCATCATCTTAATAATGCATTAAATGTTGTTTCAATTATAACACTTTTTGGCTCAGATCACTCTTGCGTAACGTTAAAAGTTTTATTGCCCGTGGCAATGGTATTTGGAAATTGAATACTTCACTTTAAGATGACCCAGATTTTAAATGTTTAGTAAGGGACGCCATTTAAGAGGTGATCGTTAATCATCACAGTTTTAATTCAAGTCTGTTATGGGAATCATGTAAAGTTATCATAAGGTCCGCATCAATTGCATATTTTAAACGTGTAAATCGACAGCGTCAATTAGATGAAAAGAAATCGATTGAAAAAAATCACACTTTTTGAACAACAAAATGCTGTGCATTCATCTGTTAATTTAAAAAATGAGCTTGAAGATTTCAGAACAAAGTTAGATGTATGATTAAAAAGTGAAAGGCATTGTTATGAGGTCAAGAGCTCGTTTGTCTGGGAAGGGCGAGGAAAAACACAAAGTATTTTTTTTTTTAAATTTGAAGAAACGAAATGAGTAATACAACTCTATATTAAGTAGCTTATTGTAGATAACACAACTGTAGAAAATCCTGGTGATATTTTAAAAACTATTAAAAGTTACTATGAGCGTCTTCACACTAAAGACTGTGACGTTAATTCGAATGACTTTTTCAGTGACCTGGATATTTTACATTCCAAAATTTCCGTAGAGCAAGCTCAGGGCTGTGAAAGGGCTCCTTACTCTTGAAGAATGTAGTCGTTCATTATTTTCAATGCCGTATAACAAATCTCCAGACTCCGATGGAATCCCTTTTGAATTTTATCGCGTATTCTAGGACGATGCTGGTCCACTTGTTGTTAATTCTTTCAATTATGCCTTTCAAAAAGGCCGCATTTCTAATGAGCAAGGTAGAGCTTGTCTGAACCTCATTACAAAAGAAAATAAAGATAAACGTTTCATAAAGAATTGGCGCCCTATTGCTCTACTCAACACAGACTATAAATTGTTGCTAAGTGCCTGGCTACACGTATGAAGAATGTTCTCACTGACTTCATGGATCCTGAGCAAACTGGTTTCCTTAAAGGCGCTTTATAGGGGAAAATGTTACATTGATCCTTGATCTAATCAGCTATTGTAATGGTCGTGATATCCCTGGAGCACTTATATTCCTGGACTATGAGAAAGCGTTCGACAGACTCGATTGGGAGTTTATTCAAAAGAGCTTGCTTTTTTAATTTTGGTAGTGATTTAAGAATGTGGGTTCGAACGCTGTGCAGTAATATTTCTTCATGTGTTGTAAATAATGGTTTCCTTACACTGTTTCAGGATTTAAACGAGTGTGGGTCAAGGGTGCCCCCTTAGGCCTTACCTGTTTATTACTTGTTCTGAAATTTTCACTGCTATGATTAAGTCTAGCCTTGACATTAACGGAATTGTTAACTCTGATTCGGTTTTTAAAATCTCTACCTACGCTGATGACACAGTTGTTATAACAGATGTGTCATGGAATGATATTACGGAAACAGTGAATGTACTACAAAGGTTCTGTAAAGCGTCTGGTGTAAATGAAAGTTTGGAAAAATCCTGTCTTTTCCCTCTAAGACCCCCCCTTTTCCTAGTCCACCTCCCCATTTTCAAAATTTTGACTTTGTCATTAGCCATGAACCTGTCAGATATTTATGTATTTCATTTACGCATCACTATGATGACTTCTCTAAGCTTAACTGTGTCCGGAAGTTATTAAGTTAGAATTAAAAGAATCATTAACCTCTGGCTTCCCGAGACCTCACCACAATTGGTAAAATTGTTCTTATTAAAACTTCTGTCATCTCTCAATTAGTGTACCTTGTGTCCGTTTTCCAAGGAAGACTTAAATATGATTGACATGATTCGAATATCTTCATTCGTGATGTTTGTTATGCTTGGTCTGACTTA
>WURT03000010.1:118070-151564 GCA_009936505.3 Holothuria glaberrima | reverse complement strand
TCAAGAATGGGCCGAACAAGAGCGAAGTATGCTGCAGTCTTAGTATCGATGTCACACTGTGAAAGGTTACGCCTAAGGGTCTAAGGTCTAAGGGGTGTCCCCTTCTTTGGAGAAAAAAACTGCTTTTTTTTAAGGTTTCCAGATGCAAAATAATGGAGCAATGTTTGCGCCTCAAACGTAATAAAGTTTATAGTGATCATTTTTTCTTTTTGCCATAATTTTTCTTTCAAGCTTGGGGCATGGGGTGGGTTTAAACCCCCCCCCCCTTCTTCCCCCGTGGCTACGCGCCTGTGTCTGTTTGATAAAATGTGACTCATTCTGAGAAAGAAACCCTTGATTAAAATACCTTTTGAGAAAAGTCCTGTGGGATATATCCTTCTACAGGCAAAAACTTGAAACAACTCCCAAAATGAGTTACTACCCTATAGGGACTCGAGACTTAAAATAAAACCCTCACCACAGCCCTGAGTAGTGTCAGCAAGAGCGACTCTCTCAAATAGGTTGAAAAAAGTTTCTTATAAAAAAGTTTAATTTGAATATTTGATAGGAATTTTAATACACTGAGCATTGTGTTGATTCCATTACCGCTTCATATTGGATTTTATATAACCGTAAATTAGCTTCAAATCTTGTTAATCCTCATGTAGCGATGTGATGGCAAAACACAGGAATACAATGACCGATAAATACCACTTTAAACTGTCCTCTCAAGTCCGAATCCCTGCTAATAGGACTTAAAGATACTGGTCAAACCCAAAAGTAACTTAACATTTGACCAACCATAAAGTCCAGAGATTGACAAGGTGTGATGATTGGTCGAGAGAACCTTGACGTCGAAGTTCTGTAGGTGGCAGTCAAAGTGTTTATAGCGACAAGTTCGTCACGCGTCAATACGCTATACCTGTGGTCGATAGGCTTTTGTACGTATGAACGTGTGCCGTTGCAAAAAGAGCAATACCGTGTGTTTATAACGTAGTGGATCCCAGGTAAAAATGTCACTGTCCCGTACATAGCGCTTACAGTGACTTAGAAACGGCTTTAAAAGCAAATCGAATGACATTTTGGAGACAATTTTCTGTAATCTCTTTAAACCATTTGGAATTCACTGCTCTTTTTTACAATCTCGTCGATTAGGTAAGCTTACAGTTATCATTGGGACTCTTCTAAAGCCCCGGTGTGTAACGCGCGTGAGAGATTAGTCGTACGGGCTCGAAACATATTTGAACAAAAGTTCGACAATCGAAATCACCCAACAACATAATCCTCGGATTTAGGGATTTTTCTACTCGTTCGGAGATGGAAAATTTGCAAGGTCCGCTCTCTTCTTTAGAAGATTATGTCGGGAACGGTATTGCCAGCCAGGCATTAGGAAGTAGCGTGCAAAGTCTCAACAACGGTTTCTTATCCATCGGAAATAACGGGATGTGTTCGGCGGATTCGACGGTAGGCGAGGGGAAGAAGATCGTCTCGAGGAGCGGCAGCCTTCACGAGAAATACAATGCAGGTAAACCTTTTAGTGATCTCCGTAACTTGTCACGTGCATTGCACTTCTTTCCAACTTTTGGGAAAATTACCAAGAGGTGGGGGATTTAAAGAATGTAGGCATGGTAAATGTCGCCTACAAAGAAAATGGAAGGATTGTCAGAAATCTTTTGAGAGAACATGCATTTAAAAATTTTAAATTAATTAAAAAAAAACACCGTTGTTACCATATTCCCGTCTATGGGTCTCCAAGTTATTTTCATCGTTGCAATTATGGCCTGTTCTAACGTCAGTTTCATGGTGCTTATTAATAATTTTTGAAGTAGCAATGAAAATATAGCGCATTTTGTTAACATTTTAGCAAAGTGATCATGTATAGGGGACCCCTTTACTGTAGCCCACTTTATGCGTTTATCATGCCTTTGACAGTCGGTCATGGCACTATATGTTAACTTAACCATGCGTGACCAGTTGTAAAAGTTCGTTAATCCCGACGGGGTTTTTGTCTTGTTAAATAATAACAAAGGAAAGTCATGAAGTCACAATGACGTGCTCGTTTGGGGATGTTCGCACAAGTTAGCAAATCTCTCCTTACATTTTCCTCGATCCTTATTTCACCTGTACTTAACTACCATCCCGCAGAGTAGGCTAATGTCAGAAGATGGTAATTTTCTGGTAGGATAGTCCCATCCCATATTTTCGGTTTTTCAATGATGAGTGCAAAAAGTAAAACTACAGACATGCAATAATCTTGTGAAAATTTTTGCAAGAGACAAATACTCAGTGGCTTTCATTACTTTTAATCAAATCGCCTTTTCCATAAAAAGTGTTCATTATTGACAAGTACCAGTTTTATATGTATGAAATAAAGGAGAATTTCTCAGAAGCTATTTACGGGTATCAGAAATAAAGTATTATATTTTTAAAAGCCTTGACAGCCTATAAAACAAAATCAATAGAATATTAAAGAAATTGTAAAACGACTACAAATTTAGCCCAATGAAACACTAATTGGAAAAGACATGAAAAAAATTTGAACCAATTTGAATTAAAAACTTAAGTTACGTAAGAAGTCTTAAAATCTACAATGAATAAATTCAATGCTCATAATGTGTCTGAAATATTTGGAAAGAAAAAAGGTGACCACACCCTATTTTCTTTGAACGTACTTACATCAATGATTTTACAGTAATTGAAAACAAAGTTGTATTGTTCTTCATTTGTCAGCGTGCGGGATCAAAAACGAATCCATATTTTTCATTATTGATTGGAAAGTTCGTATTTATTAATGACGACTTAATTGTGAATGTTAAAGTTAAAAAGTTATGGTTATAATTTTTGGTGTTGCTTAAGGTGGATCAGTCCTAAATCACTCTCTTAATCTTTACTTGATTAGTTGATATTTCTGTAAGGGGACAGGATTAATTTTACCTGATATTTATCCCATCAAAATAGGATTAAGTTGTCTATTTGTAATTATTTTTAAGTTACATGTGGGTGCTTTAACATTTTCAACGTAAATTGTCTTGACAATTAGCAAAAAATGAGTATAAATTCACGCGTCACAAGAGAAAAATGAAGAAAAAAAAATCATTTTTCCTTCTTATTTTTTGAAAATGTTTTACTCCTACTGAATAGTATTCGATTGCCAATAAGTTTATAAAGGGGATTAAAGTAGGATCCGGCTAAAATGAACAAAAGGAAAAATACTCATGTAACTTTGTGTTTTGTCTCAGATTTTTAATTAAAGGGAAAATACAGTCACACCAATTTGAATTAGTGTAGTAGTTACCCTATTTCATGAATGGCTCTTGAGAATCATGTGACAATATTTTTCTCACTGAAATGTGAAATTTACGACAAGTAACTTCTTGGTTTATCTTAAATATGCAATATTTTGGTCTTGAAATCACATGAAAGATACTTGGAAGAGAAATAAGAAGAAATTTGTAAAATTTAGCTGTTGTTTCAAAATACCTTTTGGAGCGACTGCCTATGCCCTTTAAGCTACCATATTAAATTATAAATATGTTTACTGAACTATAAATATCTTTAACTGGAACGATATGAAAATGTAGAAATGAAAAGAAAGTTTTTCAGTTCAATTATTGCCTATATCAGTTATAATTTTTGTAAGTTTTCAGGCCTGCTCATAAGAAACCAAAAGACATGAAAAAACGACGATTGATCCAAATAAAAGAAACGTTCATATGAATGTCTTTTTAATTTATGGGTGTAATTTAGGCTCCGATATTTAGTATTCTCTTACAATTAAACAAACATTATTTTCAAAGTTTATCACAAATTTATCCCCAATGCCATCCTGTTTCCTTTAATGAAGCATTGTAGCATAACACCTTTTTATCGAACATGGTCATTGATTCATATTTTACGGATCAACTGGATTATATTAATCCCCTAAGATTACATCTCCGAAAATAAATAGTTTCGAGCTTTATAGCGGCTTCTTTTATCGAAACAACACTGCTTAAATTATTTTAAATAAGAAACACGTCTTTAAAAGAGCACTGACCCTTAAATATCAACAAGAAAACTTTTTGTTGCTTATAGCTATTTTTCGTAAATGATAAGGAACACAATATAAGTTAACAATTCGGAAAGATGAAGAACATTAAAATGTGTGTGAATTACGTTTAGGAATGATAATAAAAGCAAATTTAAGAGAAGAAATGCGCAAAAGATATTCTTTGAATGAAAAAAATATTACATTCAAGATGAAATTCAAACAATGATACTTAAAATTTTCCCTAATTATGAGAGCTTTCTTACGATTATGACGTCATCTTTATATTTGACTACGTATTATTTTGTTTGAGTGTCCATCAATGTTTTTTTCCGAAGATCTCAATAAATTTCAGACAATGCGTCCATAAATTACCAAATATACTGAAAAATTAAAGATAATTAAAATTTTTTAGGAATGCTAGAAAAATATCTATCAAATATACTAAAAAGTGATTAGGAACTCAAGAATTAGAGATACATTCATAATAGCAACAAATTATCTTCTTGTCTGTTTTATTTTCTATATTTTGACTAACATATTAAACAATTTAATAGTAAACAGCACGGGAGAACAAAAATTTGCGATTTTTATGGGCAGGTAATTTTACACAAGGAACACAATCCCAACTACCTTTCCCTGCAGCCACCGAATGCGAGAGTTTGCTTTGCACATGCTTTGACTTAATAATCACACACTAACGCAAAATTCATTTGGTACAAAATGAAGCCTTGCAATTTTGCTGACTTACATAACTAAAGGTAAAATAATTATTTGATTACGTAGGTGAAAGCACAATTATTTTTCGGGATTGTATGTTTGAGTAGAACAGAAGTTAAGGTTTCGAACGAAATTGAAATAATGAGTTTTAACACGTTAAATAGGTTGGGTGAATACAACTGAATCATGCTTACGGAGGCCTGGGAATCTTGACCCAGCTAGGAAGCTTGATAACATTTTAATCGATTAACTTGCTTTAATATGTAACTTTTGAAGAACTTTTTTGCTAAGTTCTCCTTTCTAAATCATGAACACCATTTCAAAAGATTTAATAAGTACAATGTCATATGGCCATTGACTGTCTTAAAATAGCTAACATGCGTCTTCGAAATCCTTTCGGAAATCCACACAAAAATATTGAGACTTTTGCACCAAATTATGTTATTATGACCCTAATAAGATATCGTCTTGGCGAATGTGGGACAAAATTACTCACGGATGAATATTTGTTGCTCTGAATTGTTTTGGTGACATCAGGGTGTGGGTTCCACATGGTTTACTTGTTAAAAGGAATTATTTTGACCTATTTTAACGTTGTGCAACGATTGTAAAGTACTTAGGTGAATTTATTGAAATGTAGAGGTAGAAATGGTAACGAGGTTAAAGATTTTTTTTTTTTATATTTAGGGAGATACCGTACAAAGGCGTGTTTGATAATTAAAAGTCATTTTTGCCACAATATGCAGCTTGAGTCATGCTTAACGTTGCCATTTATTTGCCATTATTCATCACCCAGGAGCGCGTGGATGTATAACCTAAATTCCAGCTACCTAAAGTTTTCAAATAAGAATCAGAATAATTAAAGGTGATAAAAAACAATTGACTAAATTCTAAGGAATTTTATGAAAAGACTTCAGACGAATTCCTTTTTTGGAGCTGAAAGCTGCTAGATTTTGTGATAATTTCTTTAAGAAGTCTTGAAATCTCAACTTCCACGAAAAATGAAGAACCGGTGTCCAAATTGCTGGTGACCGTTTAGGCGAGTAATGTGCCGTTGGCCCCTTGTTGACCTGTAAATCCCTGGCCTATTTAATCTCTTTATTTTCGGTCACCGTCATGGCAAAGGTATTGTGTAGGGACCTATTGACTGGAAGCGTCTTCACCGTCCACTGGTTACGCGCATCGATACTTTTCGCGGGTCAAGGATAGGCGAAGAAGTGCTACTAACGCTGAAGACGAACCGAAGAAAAGAAAATCAATTTAGAAGCTCACATCAACAAAACAATTATCACAGATGAAGCCAGTTTAGTGACAAAAGATTTTAACTCTCTTTACCCTCTAGAAGCGACAAGTAATCTCCCCCTTTTCTCTTTAAGAAATTCTTTTCCTTTGAATAACGATTCGATGACTCTTGTGTTAATTTGTGCCACGGTCTTTTCATTTTTAAAGCAACAATTATCCTATATATATAATGTAAGTCTTATTGTTGTTTAAACAATGATGGTACGGTGAGATATTTCAGCTTGAACAAAAGAAACTTGTTGAAAAGGGACAAACAGAATTTTGTTTGCTTCTCTGTTATAGTCGAGGATTAATTATCCATCATTGGGGTCGGCTCTCTCTCTCTGTGAGTAACCATGGAAGTGATTTTTGATGCCAACTTGATCGTCAACCGGCCAATGTTTTTGTTTTTTTATTTCGTCTTAACAAGCCTACCATTTGACCTTAATCTGAACTTCTGTTTAGGGGTGACACAGAAGAACTTCTCTAATAACTCAATTTTATTGTCAATTACCAGTCGTTAAAAAAGTTTGTCCAAAATATTCTAAGAAAACAGAGTAAAAAAATGAACTTTTCCATAAAGACACAAATTCAGTATAAGATCTGGGACAAGGATTTGGGTTTTAGTAAGCAGACAAGACAAATTTTCGTAGAACTTTTACCTAATTTACATAATTACATCCAAGATATTTGACCAATTAAATCTTAGTTTCTTCAAAAATGATTTTTATAATGAAATGGGACTATAATTCAGGACGTCCAAGTTTCGATTAAGATAATATATATATATATATCATCTTTTTTCATTGTAAAGATTATTGTTTATATTGGGGATGCAGTCACCAATTGGGGAAGAATAATCGTTTTTGCCGGGCAAAACACGGTATTTTTCGGGTATACTTGGGAGCTTTTTGTGCATTAAATTTTCTGGCACAGTTGCTCAGCCTCTTCTCAATTGAAAGTAACTACGTGCGCATATGAAAACGATAAATGACCTTGATTAATATCTAATCATTTAGATTATCAGTATTTTACCCCAAAAATGAGAATTATGAGATTATTAATTGAACTTAAGGAAGAACATGGATTAGACCACTGAAAACACCAAGCCTGTCATGCTGTAGCGTTGCTCAACATCCTAGCCAGCTTACAAATTAAAAACGAAGGGAGCGAAAGTCGATTCGCTGCCCTTGTAGCAACCAAAATCGCCTCAGATAGATTATAAAACATTACCCTTCTAAATAACTGTCAGACAACAGTAAAATAGTCCATATATACCCCAAAATATCCCTCATAATATTTTAGGGGATATTTCCCCAAAAAAATTTTTGAACGATCCCCAAAGAAAATTCGAATTTGTTACTCTGTCCCTGCACATTATTTGAAAGGAGGCGAAAAGGGAGGGGGTGATACCTATTGAAAGAACTAAAATTGTTCGTAAGATTTTATTATGGAGAAGATAAGGAGAAAGTTAACAATTTTTATGGTGTCTATGGGGTGGGGGTCGATGAAGTCCTCACGTGACCATAGCTAATACCGAGATACCACTGTAGCCACGGTCTGGTACGGTAGTAAAAAGTTGACCAAAGTGGGGGACGTCCCCGTCCCCCACAACTAAAAAGTGGGTCGGGATAAGGTGATATCCTATTTTAGAATCACTAACGAAATATCTACTAGAGAGACCTCAGTGATGTTCAAGTTCTTACA
Source organism: Holothuria glaberrima (assembly GCA_009936505.3). Classification (NCBI taxonomy): domain Eukaryota; kingdom Metazoa; phylum Echinodermata; class Holothuroidea; order Aspidochirotida; family Holothuriidae; genus Holothuria; species Holothuria glaberrima. The sequence continues at coordinate 143,850 of WURT03000010.1, read as the reverse complement.
TCATTTCAACATACAAACCTGAGTTTTTGTTGTGTATGTTGTAATAAAGCTGGAGTGCTTAAGGAGTATGTTATTTGTGAGGTATTTTCAAATAGTTCTATAAGCTTCCAAAATAGTAGAGTACTTCTGTGCCAGATGGTCCATTTACTCCTTCACTTTGGTTGTAGAGACATGTAGGTTGATTCCACCAATCTCGAAACTAATTAGTTTTTATAGAAAACTTTGTTGTTTCGTTTAACTATATCTACACTCACAAGTTCTGGACGGCAGTGGTAGGTGTTAGTGTTGATATTTATGTTGATGTTTATGTTGGTTTTGATGTTGGTGTTTAACCGACCCCCCTCCCTCCTTCCTAGTCTGAAGAAAATAAATGAAATGTTTGCTCATTGCAAGGAAAATTTCTTCACTTTTCAAAAAAGTCAGTTTTTTATCCTGCATTGAAAGATGTGGGTTTAAGGATTGTGGTTGAATGGATGAGTGCATCCCGAGGGTATGGGAGAAGAGGGCAATACCTCTGTGCATATGGTCAGCTTCTAGGTATAAATTTAATCATTCTAACTATAGTATTTTAAACATAATGGGTATTTTCACCATAGAACGTCACTTAATGAAAATGTTGTATTCAATGCTTTTTTTCAATAACTCCAACACATTAATCGAACAAAATTAATCAAATTAATCTAAATACCGTAAAAACGGAGATACAGGGCTTATACTTGAATCTGTTCATTTAAATAATTATTTTAGGCCTAAAGAGAGCCCCCCTGAACAAAATGATGGCTTTGCAAGAGACGCAATCATTGTATAGCCGTTAGCGTAACATGTCAAACTTTGGTTTTGAACAGTTGAACAGTACCTTCTACCGATCACATGATGCGGAACATATTTTTTATCCTTATCCGAAACTTATTTTTTTTTATTTTAGTATAATACCTATGGCAAATAGTCTAAAAATCGTCCCCATTTGTCCCGACAAAAAAATCTGCCTACCGATCAGTGCAAACCTTGCATACTGTATTTTATGATAAATCGTCGTAAACGTGCAAACCTGCGTCATGTTAGTGCGATAACTCGTCGGTACGTGTAATTGACTGTCATCAGTTAAAATGAACCGTTTTCATGGCCTTCGAATTTACCCCTCTCCGAATCTCCAAATGAAAATTCCCTAACGGAAATTTAAAATTGAGACTCGACAAGGTTTGCTTTTCTCAGCTAATAGAGCAGCCTGGTTCCCCGGATATCGATGAAATATCTCATTTTATGGCCAGACTTCGCGCCGGCGGTTCTAGGTATCTCGGACTTAATCATAACGCCTGAATTAAACCAGTTTACTAATCTGGTAATGAAAAGATACGTAGCCTCGACTCAGATTGATCTTTGACAGGTACGGTAAGTAAGTACTTAGAATAAAAATCACTGATTCATTCCAAACATTTGGAAGCTCTTACTTTCTTCCTGTCCCCAGTCTGTGCCCGAAAATATCTCAGCACTGGCCTTTCGAACACAGTTGTAAAAACCACAACATTTTTTATGCACTAGACGTAAGAAAGTTTAGTTCTGACACACCTCCATACACCACCATACAAACATGGGCAAATTAGTTTCGTTGCTAAGTGACGCGTATCGTCAAGATGGCTTAACTGGTTTTGTACATTTATAAAACTACAACAGACATGAAAATATAGACGCAGGATCACGTGACAAAAAGTGTCGCCATCGTTCAAACGAACGTGGGCCTTTAAAAATGGCCTTCGAACGAGCAAAAGTAGGACAGGGGTTTATTTTTTCAAGTTAGAAAAAGTTGGAAACTGTAATCTGGTAATGTAGAACAATTTTACCCTGTACATGCAGTACTCTTTCACTTCATGAAGGGGGGGGGGGAGACTGACAGGGGGGATGTTTCCCTTTCTCTGTGGGCACGCCCCTGCATAGAACAACCATTAGGGTAATATGCCTAGTTTGTACTCATTTTTTTAGTGTGAAATGTCTTTATGTAAACGTTGAGTTACTCATACGAGTTCCCGGTTTTGTATTTCAATCATACCTTCTACATCCATGCCCATGTTTGCAGAATCTCAAATTGGAACCTCGTTTTCCAAATTTTTCACAGTAGACTCTAACTCGTTGAACATGTCCCTGTAGACCGACCGTGGAAATCTACCTATCGGTAAATACGGTAACATTTATTATTTTAAGGTGTATTTCAGCGCCTATACTTTGACCTTTGGGTGTATTGGCCGACTTACAATAGAACGAGGAAACACCACGGCGGTTGTAACTAGGTCTCGTTTATAAGTATTAGACGTGTAGACCACACTAATAGACGCTCCTGAAACCTCTCAATTCTTTTTTATCTCCCTTTCTCACTAGGCCTAGATCAAACAAACCTCGGTCGCCTGTATTATGACTTGAAATCGGTTATTTTTGTTGTTTGTTATATTAAACAAATCGATGAGCAATCGTGCCCTCTAAAGGATGATTTCCGTGTTGGTCCTTACTTCTATGTTTTAGGCAATGAATCCATAGGTTATTTCGGTAAAGAAGAAAAATGACCACAGAGTTCTTGTATGACATACATCATCCGAGAAAACAGCATATTTTAATCCGGGGCGTGACTTCACTTTTGACAACGCCGAGTGTCGACATTATTACGCAAGAGTTTCTTCTCAACCGTGGGGTGGGGAAGATCCCAACATGCCCCTAGATACGTGTCTGTATATATTTTTGACTAAATGACAGAAATGCTGGGCATAATTAAACTTTCCTGTCCAGGCGTTTCAATAAAAAGAAAAATGGTTCCGTGAATTGGGTCAATTCGAGCGCAACAAGGCTCGTCGCTTGGCGAGGACTTCAAAGATTCTTTGTCACCATTTTCAGCTGTGACAATATTACAATCGAGCGTGTTTGACACGTTTACGTTACGTTAGTGCTTGTTTCAGTTAAGTAGTCGTGATTTCCTGAATCCAGTGGACACAGCGGAGTGAGGTTGGGGTGGAAAAGGGTGGAGGGTGGGGAACCACCTGTCAAAAGCCCCGCCTGAGTGACCTTTTTTCTATGCAATACGGGCCATATTAAGCAATTTAGCTAAATTTGCCACAGAAATTCACTTTTTGTGCATTCAGGGACCCGTGGCAAGGAGGACGAGAAGATCCCCCAAAAGTATTTTCTCTCTTGAAATTTTTTTGAAACAAAAGTTTCTATTCCCGGTATGAATCTTAACACGTCTCCCACTAAAAATGTTTCGCCTTCTGGAAGCTACCTCCCCCCCCCCCGCCCCTCATCAGTACCTTGTCTGGCTAGGAGCCCGTGTGAACAGGCTATCACTTGAGGATCTAGGGAAAATTCTCCAAGCAAAGCTTTTCCTCTCAAAATCTACTGACCTGAGCATCGATCAAGGTTGATGGCATTCAATAGCATCGTCAATGTTAGTTTTCTGCCTCGATTCACCGAAATTTTGTGAAGGGTTTGAATCGTTTCGTTCGGTATCCGAATACCGTCTTCTGTCCATTATACTTAACAAAAGGACATGATACGCCCGAACGAAATAAAAATTACAAAATTAAATGATGCAGGTAAAGAGATAGGATTTTAATCTTCGTTCTACACGACTGCCATTGTCTCGCGAGTAGACCACCGAATGGGGTCAAAATAGCACACGACATCCGCACCTGGCCCGCGAACCGTGACCCAAATACTGCGATGAGAGGCACAGTCTTACTAGCACAAGGTGCAAGGGTTCTGGCTTGTCGCTAGACTAGGAGAGGAAGCCAACGTTTTAAAGTAGAACAATGTCAACACAAGGAATGGATGGAAAAGAAGCTTGCGTACTTTGTACCTACAAGCTTTTTTCTCTTCAAACTTTTCAAGTTTTTTTTCCTACGAGGGAAAAGATCTCCATAACAATAATGAAACTATGGGGGCACGTTATGTTAACACTACGTTACGTTGTCTTATTAACGAAATATGAGAAGGTTGAAATCATTGTAAACCAGCCTTGCAGGCAGATTTATATGACATAAGTGTAACGAATACGAAGGAGACATGGGTGGGGTCGGATATTAATTGCACCACACTTTACCGTTAACTTCTATAGAATTGAATCTTTGTAACCAAGATCACTAACTTTTGCAATTTAAAATAAAAAGGACCATTAGAACTCCTTTACAGGGAGTGGGGTGGGCGTGTGGTGACGGCCCTTTTCTGTTCTGGGAGAACGGCTCTCAAGATCGTAGGCAGAGTGACTAACATATTTTCCGTGTTCCATGCAGATATTTCACGAGACCATAACTAATATCACGTGGTAGCCCAAGCGTAATGGCTAACGGGCAATTGAGTTCTAGCAAAAGGTACTTGTCCTAGCATGAAGTTTACAGAATAAGGCGCCATAAGTAGTTCTTAAGCTTCGATTTCAAGTCAATTTAATTCAAACGGGGCGATTAGGTCGCTTAATGGAAGTCGTAACCTCACCAGGTCACATGTCGTAAGCAAAAGTCACGTGGCAGCTTGACAAATGACGATTTTCAAGAAAGAAAATTCAACTTAGTCAGAAGAAAGTGACTAATCAGACGTTGGTTTTTGGTTGGTTTTATAAAGTGTCGTCATAGATGCTGGTTAATTGAGTCATCTTTCCCATCTCAATCGCAACTTATTTCTTTTCCTGTGATGGATGACGTCATCGTGCGGTGGTGACGTAACATGATCAATAATTGAAAAAGCAAACAATTATAAGTAAAACTTACGAAAGGTTGAACAATGACTTTCTTAAATTACACATGAAGCTTATTCTTAAATTATCATAATGAATTTGCGTTATAGTTAAGCTCTTTCATAACAACTACATTGTCTCCAAACCTATCACTGCCATGGAAGGTCGAGAAGAAATATGGTAGGCTACTAATAAGAGGGCAGTTTATTTCCATGTAGTCAGCGGGCCCGTGTGGTCCCATTAGGTATGGTAGGCATTTTGTCCCTCATAGGAAATCATTTGGTCTCCAACGGTGGGTATCATGTCTTCACCATTCCGTGAGTCAACAAACGGTGTGAATGAAAATCTTTCATGGCAATTGAATGTGAATGTCATACGGGAAGGTACCTGACTATTTTGTAAAATACCCATCCCAACCACACTATGTGGTGGCACCGCGGCACATCCTTTACTGTAGAATTAATTAAAACTATTTACGCTAATGGATTTTTTTATGTATAGAGTTGCACTCATTTACTTTGTTTAGTTTACCAATCAGTGGAGTCACCACCATCAGGGCCGGATTACAAATGTGGGGCCCTGGGCACGAACCTATATCAGGGCCATTGAACACTCACTGGGCTCCACCGAAAAAATAGTATGACAGAGATACACTTTCCTCTACCTTCAAGTAGGCCTAGGAATCCAGGTACCGCGTCTCCCAATAGACTAAGCCCAAATGTATGATAAACCTTATTTTGTAGAGGCCCCTCTGGGAGGACGGGGGGGGGGGACTCTGGATTTAAGCAAGATAGCGTCTCCCGATAGTACTAAAAGGATGTATGATAGTCTACTTTATGGAGTCCACCAATGTGTGGGGCCCATGGACACGTGCCCCCCTGGCCCATGCTCCAATTCGGACCTGCCCACCATCCCTCCACCCCATTACCTTGTCACCCGGCCACCTTAAAATCATTTTTATCCCCATTTAAAGAGAAAAATGTAAGAAAGCCATGAACACTCGCAAAACAATTTGCGACCCCCGATTGATGAATGAATACCCTAGTCTTAAAGTACTATATTTTTCTTGCAAGTCAGAATCTACTACTCAAGAATATATTGAGCAATAATGTGACCTTTCACCGATTTGCAGCAACCTAATTATAAATCTGCAAGTGGACGGTAGATAGATACGATTATTCTTTGATATTATTGATGACTATCTTTGTAAGGCACTAACTGTGGTCATCTAGTAGAGGTATATTGACCTAAGGGTTTTCCTTGATAGAGAAGTTGACCTAAATATCTCGGTTAAAAGTATCCGGTGCCGACCCAGTTAAAGAAAGATGCATTGCCACCGCGCAAGTAAGCGAGAGAGGAAAAGGAAAAAAACTTCCAAGGCGAGTTGGTTTGAAAGACTTTCATCTCCTGTTTTGGGAACAAATACTTTGTTAGCTTTTTGTTTTCATTGTCTGTGTCTAAATGATTTAAAATAGTCTAATGATTCATTTAAGAAGATTTGTCATCTCTGGTGGGCTGAATGCCTTCTTTTAAAAACAATTCCCGTCGAGTAAGTACAATATTCTGTTCCCTTCACAAAACTGCTCTAAGTTGTTCAAATGTTTTACCCCCTCCTCCTCAAATCACCGTAGTCTGCGGAGCTGACTCTACGGTGTCTTCCTAAATCAGAAGGATGTCTTAGTTTTGTTTGTGAAGTCGGAAATGAGTGAACAAAGTACTCTGCTCCACAGGTTAAAATTCATCGAAGGTACCACCGACACACTTGAAGATTTAAAGTCTAAAACACTTGGGTAGCGAGGGAACTTTCCAAATTTGTGGGATCAATTTTAACTCAAATTGGGCCTCTTTGAAGGAAAGTTAAGTCAGATTGACTAATAAGTAGGCTCATTATTTGGCTCAAAATTGGAATTTTTTCCTTGTGACCTTTTTGGGTGATCAAATTAATCAATTTTGTTTGAAGGTACCACCTTTTTAAATGATACAAAAAAGCGATAATATCGTATCCTTGAGTAAATATACTAGGACAAATTTTAATCTGTGGTAAATGATGTCATTCAATGATTAGTAAAAGCAACTAATTCTTCCCCTGCGTAGATGTACTCTGTTTAGCCCCTCCTTTGGGCTTCCCACACCAACTGATGAAGGAATATGCCCCACCCAGCCTACTACTTTGGCAAGCTTACTTCTAGATACACATACATGTGACCGCCTTGAAAATAAGGTTTATTAAGTCTGATTGCTATGGAGCCGGTTGTTTTAAAAGATTGTTATCGAATTACGAAATATTAAGCATTGATATTTTTTCTTCAAACCATCTTTGGTTTGTCAAGTTGGTCGTTTTGCAATGAAGTGGTTAAACGAAGACCAATAGTTTTTTTTTTCATGCAGACTTTTATCGCTACCGTACTTTAAACGGGAGCGGCTTTTAAAAATAGAGCACTAAAATACGGTGCTTTTTAGTAAGTCGAGCATTTTTGTGCATTTAACACGTAGACTGGTAAACTCAGATAGAAAAATTAAAACGAAATGATAAAGAAACAATTTAAGAGTAACACTATTTAAAGAATGATTGAATAACAGCGTACATGATTTCGAGACCTCACTGAGTTTCTTATATTGACTACAAAGCTTTGATTTCATTATTGAAGACGGAACTTTGTAAAGTAATCTTTTGTTTTAAGTGTACAGTCGAATGAAAGGCTTATTTGTCACAAACGACCTTTAAGCGAACTCCCCAACTATAGGAAGTCAGAAACGGGGAATGATAACAGTGTTAAAAATACATTGGCTTTATCTTATTCGATACGCCGGATTGAAATCGCGCGGATGCGTAGTCAGGTTGGCGAACTGAGCAGGTAAGATGGATGTTCAAGCGGTTAAAATAATAGATCCCTGCACCCTATTTCACAGGAATGAATCACATCCTAGCTACTGTGTGGGCGTGGCAAAACTATGACATCATTGGCCAGCTTTCGGTTTCTATAGTAATAAGAAATGTCATAAAAGGAGCTAAGTTTGAGCTTCACTTCCTCAAAAGTTTCCAATTTTTAATAGGGTATACATCTCTAAATAATGATTAGCACAGCCAAGGCTCACATTTAATGGTTACTCACCTACCGGCGGTAAGTGAATTTTTCTTGCGAGTAGTGGGGTTGGTAGTGCGAGTAAGTCCTTCGGTAAATGAAACACACCTGATGGTTTGATGCGCACAGTAGGCTATTGCCTTTAAATTGTTTTCAAATACTTTTTATACTTATCCAAAAAATGAATAAAATACAAATTGAGAAGATTGTATAAATATAAAGTTACGGGATGACTGTCAACTATGCAGTTAGTAAGGGAGTTGCCACTAGAGGCAGCTCTCTGCCAAGAACAGTATTCTTTTCACGTCTTATCAACTTTAAATTCAAAAAAATCTTTGCTCTTGGGAGAAGGTACTAAAATGGTTATTGCTGGGAAGGAATCTTCAAGGAAAGTTACTTTAAGAATGGGCAAGCAAAAAAAGGGGTAGTGGGTGAGTGGGCTGGTAAGTAACAATAAAAGTTGTGAGGCTTGACCACAGCCAAGAAGGGTATTAGATAGTAGGTAGTTGGTTCCTATTTTGGTCAGGCATCGAAAAGTAGGATCAGGCAGAAAGCCAGACAAGGCACTGTGGGAGGGGGGAGTGTTCGGGAGGAGTAATACATTCGAAGGGAGGGATCATTGTTAAGGGGCTCAATATTTCAAGATGCATTACGTTTATAGCAATTTTGTTCTTAAGAATTTTTTAGCCTGGGGGAGATTTTGTAGGGTAGGGCCGCCCTTGGCTCTTGCCCCCTGACTGCAGACCGGAGCATAACATTATGGAGGAAACATAAATTCTGTAGGTTTGTTAAAGCAATGGAAATCAGCTCATGCAATCTGTAAAAGGGTGGTGTCGGGGTCTTTTGTGTGCAGCAGCAGAACCCCATAGACTTTCTTTGTGTGTATGTCGTTTATAGAAAAAATACAGGTGTCATTTAATAACCAGCTAATCATTATAAAACATTCTAAGGAATTCTATAAAAAAGAAAAGTTATTAGAATTCCTAACTTTTTCATAGAATTTCAGAAGTTCTAAACAAATTTCTGTAAAATCTCTAAGTAATCTTTAGTACAGAATAACGATAAAGACTCTAAGAACCTTGTAATTTGTATAGTTTTTTTCCTAGATATTCTTAAGATATTCTAAAATTGTCTTATTTTAGAAATACTCTTGAGATTTTACAGAAAAGTTTATAGAAATTCTTCAGAAGTTTATGTATAATCTTTTAAAAAAGTCTAAAGATTTCTACAAATATCACTTAAAATCTCTACACGCGTTTTTAGAAATTCTAAGGATTGTTTCGCAAGGAAACAAGAACTCTTTTCTCTACCACCTCTACTACTTACCTCCCACACATTTCGAATACTTTTTATTAATTCGTTCGTACGTTTGTTTGTTCGTTCGATCGTTCATGGATTCATGTAACCTTTTCTCTTTATCCACAGAAAAAGATAACACCGGCAATAACAATGACACGAAGGGCGGCAGCGACGGCTCCGAGACACAAGACGGGAAGAAGAGGCGTGTGAGGCGGCAAAGAACGCATTTTACCAGCCAACAGTTACAGGAACTTGAAGCTAGTTTTGCCAGAAACAGATACCCTGACATGGCAACCAGGGAAGAAATCGCGGCTTGGTGCAATCTTTCAGAGCCCAGAGTTAGGGTAAGATATTTCTTCAGCCTTTCCAGAAGATTTAAGCATGGGTCAGAGGGGCACATGCCCAGGGTCCCACAAAAAGAGGGCCCAACAAAATTACATTATTGTATTTTTTGGGTAGAGTATTCCAGACTGAGCTGTAAAACCTCTTCTAACTAACTAACTCCAGACTCAGTCCCTTTCGTGACTTGCGCCTCTGTAGTCTTGTGGAGAATTATAGTCGAAGGGGCCCTTACATTAGTTTGTGCCCAAGGCCCCCAAAGGTTAATCTAGCCCTGAACCTTTCTGGAATTTTAAAAAATTCCTGGACTTCTTCCGAGTTTTCTATTCAGGCACTTCATTCCCGATGCAACATAGTATTTCTGGACGTGTATTGATGTGACGTGTCATATACATTTATACTGACAAGATGTTATGACGAATATTAATCATATAGTAAGGACCGTGGTTGCAACTTGATGATGATGGAGAATTATTTCTTCCTAAGCTTGGAAAAATTTTTAGAAGACACTGAGAGCAATTTATATCTTTATAATATCCATTTGGAACGGAGTTTGAGTTCAAGAGAATTTAGTTATTATTTTTATTTTTTAGGGGTGGGGGAGGTATGAAACTGCCAGAATTTGGGGGCCCACGTAGGTACCTATGATCTTCAACTAATATTCGCTGGGGGGGGGGTGACTGATACTTGAAAATCCAACCCCCACCCACTTCACACATGCAGCGCTTTACCAATTGGTAACCGTAGCCTCCTTAGTTCTCAAATATTCATGGGGTAGTTCCAACGATCCTTTTTGGAAAGCCGAGTGAAACTTGACATCACGTAATTATTGCTCATGAATATTACAGATACATCGACGACAGAAGAATTAAATGTAGATAATTAAATTCGATGTATTCTCGATTCGTATCTGCTGCACACAAAGAATCAAAACAGGTAACCTATCACAGAAATGACTAGGAAAAAAACATCAACACACAGAGCCAATCAAGGAGATGCTTAGAACAACATTTCCTGCAAAATCTTAAAGACAGAACATTTAAACATCTTGATTTCGTAGAGGAACAACGCCATACCACTTTGTCGTATCTATATGTATCACCTCGTAAACAAGTAGGACTGGGGGACTGACTCTCCCAGCGCCTGGGGCGCCTCAGAATGCTCGTGTTCTTTGGCTAACGAAGGGATATGTCGTCACCCTTTACAGCACGGCCAAGTTTCGAAATCACCTTTCGGAAAGTGCAAAGGCACAGAAATACTTCTGCGATTATTAAGGAAAGGAGAGCGAGGAGATGACAGCATTAGAGTGACTGCTACCGGGCATTCGACTTGCCTAAGTCGATTTGATTTCCAGATCAGAATGAGAGTAGCAGTTTTTCTGCATCCCCAAGGGTAGAAACACTTTCGGAATAAATGAACACTGACCAGTAAAATAGACAGGGAGAGTTGTGCCTACATGCATGTGAGTCCGCACTCAATATTGAAAGTTTCGAAACCCGGTTTCGTCGATGTAGGTGGAGCACTTGATAGGTAATATGAAGAAATGCACGGGGAAGTTATTGGGAAGGGGGGGGGTAGCTTGTGATCGCACAAAAGTAAACTTTTACAAACTTCCACAATTTGATATTATAAGTAGCCATTTCATCACAGATTCATCTATTAACGCACGGCAAAATTCGGAAACCTGTATAAACTTAAGTGTACATATCTCAAAGGAGCAATGATGAACTTCCCTCTTTGCTGTTTGAGGAAAGTTACTTATCGCTTTAAATCGCTCTAACCGTCAAATGTCACCAGACAGCAACATAAAATTTGGACCTCTCTCCCATGAACGTTCATCATGGGGAGGGGTGCAGGAGGACATTCCGCAACCTTTTGATGGTTGAGGGTAAAATCCACATATACTTCTACAGTGTCTTTCATGTTCCGTCATTAATGCCCCAGTTGCCCCCTCCCCGCAACTCATCAATTAGGATTGACCCATCTGCTGAGATCCATCTCCTCTTAAATTTATTTAGTTAGTGCCAGAATTAAGCGAGGGGGTATGTGGCTTTTAACATTTCTCCTTCCCAGACGAAAATCTAAACTTTGAAAGAGAGGCTTGACAATAGAAAAATTAATTGAAGACAATCTTTTGAGAATAATTAGGTAGATCAATGTATAAACGTTTCTATGTGAAAAATTGGTGGTTGCCCCCCCCCCCTCCATCATGGATTACAAAGAAAGGTGTGGTGATAGTGGAAGCCAAGAAATTTGTAAAGGTAAGAAGAAGACATTTTGACAAAGGCACAAACAAGACGCTCTTGAATATAAGCATAAAATAACAATTATCCTGGAGGGCAAGGAGTCTTTTGCTAGTATTAGCATATTTTGCTTTAGTATTGCCCGTAAAATACCTCAAAACCCAAGCACTTTGATTTAATATTGGAAAACACATTTGAATTTTTATCCTCTGTCTTGAACAATTTGTAGAATTAACGCTAAAGTGTACTGTCCGATGATAGTCGAGTTGCGTTCCCTCTTGTGAAAAAGTGTGGTTAATAATACAGAGATTTTTGTCAATCCTCTAGCTTTTCTCTTATGTGAAAACTCCCTTATAAACAATAGATCGGGAACAATCTCAAGAAGGGGTTCCCAAAGTGGAAAGATACTGCATCTTAGAACTTATAGAAGTTGGATATTATAGGGGGTGGATATTATAGAGGGGATGTGAAAAAGAAGGCGTCAGCCGGTGTATGAGAATCAAGCGCATTAGCAAAGGGAAAGCTGAGGGACTGGCAGGCAAACTTTTACGAGTGAAATATTGATTACCAGGCTGACATGATTGTTACATAAATATTTTATGTTTAAAATCTAGAGTAAATGGCTGTAAGAAATGCCAAGGAAAGAGAAGGAACTGGGATTTTTTTCTCAAGGAATACAATGTCAGAAAAGTAGGGAATAAAACGTGAGAATATATTGCTCATGAAAGACTATTTATAAACACTTTTGACCCCAACGTTTTTTTGAAAAAAATGCCAAGAAACACAGAAGGAAACAGTATGAAAAGGATTAAACATCCAGTTCCTTTTTACATCGCCACATTGTAAATCCGTAATGTTTTCTTCATTAGCAATTTTACATATCAGAGACTTGGATCACTGGAAAATTATGCAAATCAGTTCCAAGGAGAATCTAGTTTTCGTTTATAAGAACAAAGGAGGAAGCTACATGACCCCTCACCTCTCGCTAACCTACCATCCTAACTTCGACTTTCACAAAATCTAAAACTTACTGCTGCATTCACCTACTTTTCTTAAATTCAAGTTTTAGGTAGGAGGCTAATCAATCATTTCCCCTCATTCACAATAAATCCGGAATCCCCCTACCCCGGCACAAGAGACCTTTTTAACAATATTCGATACGTCTGTCTTTACATATGTATAGTTCGTATACGTTTCACATGCAGTTTATAGCATGTTGTGCATAGCTTGCAGCGGATAAATTAAAAGAAATTCATTTGCACGACATTTGACCTGCAATTGCATACATTCATAAATATTTTACCTGTATTCTTGTCTGGTACGATTTGTAACGATTACTGTACACAAAAGTAAGTCACAAATACGTGTTGAACATCCAACAATGTCTACGCCAAGTGTCAATATATAGCCTTTACCGTGCATAATTTATCTGACAGCAAATAAATTTAATTACGAGCTAATAGAGTGAAGTTGAAGGTGCGTATAATCTCTCGGTTTTGCCAGCACCTAATTACTACCTCTCCCTTTAGAGCAGTACGTTTGTACCATCGCTTATGAGCTATATCTGTTTAAAACAATTAAAAATTTATACTTTCAAAGTGCAAAAGGATGAAGTATTTTATATAGATCGTTCTGATTTAAAACAAAGAGCCCATCGGTTCCTCCTAAAGGGTCGGGATACCAAGCGTAATAGCATGCACCCTGGGGCTATGTGTCCCGAATTTTGGCAATCAAACGACTTCCTACAATGGGGAGCAAGAGCTATCCGTCAACGGGTGCTCTCGGCTGTTCGAGTCGGCTCTTCACGCTAAAGTGCAACACCAGAAAGAAAATATAGTTATTTCATCTATGGTTGTAATCGAAAAAGTTTCATACGTCTTAAGGTTAACATGAAATTTCTCAATTTGTGGATGCCCGAGGCGGTGACTGGGTGGTGGAAAGTAGGCTACCTTGATGATTTTCTCGGAGAAGGTAGTAAATGGAATCTGTTTTGAGGACAAAGCAAGGACCAACACGGATATAAGCCTACTCCATACTAGACGGGTAACCAAGTGGAAATTGTGTTGGACGACTTTTGAGTGTTCTAAAAAACTGTTACACATCTATTTAATCTGTTTTCTATAAATAATCTTTGACTTTAAATGACAAATCTCGTAATTGGGATATTTTGAAATGGGGTTAATACTTATTTTATGAAAAGAGGACGTGTATGGAGATGGTTATGTCTTGTTATAAAGTGATCAGATCAATTGATTTATAATGTCATAAAGGGTCACGTGCCAATAGGCAACAATCGTAGAAGAACTCGAAACCAGTCGTTTCGTTATTACTACATCAAGGCATCATATAGAAACAACATCGGAGGCCAGGGATTACGTGCTGAAAAACGATTATTCCAAAATATTATGTATATTTCTCTTGCCACCCATCTTAGATTTCCTTTACAAGAAATCTTGAGCATGAGGCAGAAGAATTAACATAACAATGTTAGCGTTTGGAAAAATTATAGCTGAAATGACAACCGTATATTCGCCAGAAATTGACCTGCAACTACCAGCTATATTAAGGTGGGAATTTTTTGTGAGTCACGCTAGATATATGACTTTTAGTGAGGTATTGTTAAGTAGGGAGGGAGGTCTGTGAGGTTACTCTACTTTAGTGGATAGCGCCCCCATTAATTTGGTAAGGGAAAGGTTGAAAAACTAGCGTCATCACTCCTCATTACTATTAGAGCCACTTTGCTCTTTGGTAACGAAAGTTACTGTGCAGGCTGGTGGCGCACCACCTTTGGGTTGCCGGTCATCCCACGAACAGCCTTTTCTACGTTTCGGTATCAGAAATTGTTGTGAAGAAGGTGCAATGACCACGCCTTGTTCAGAAAAAAAAACTGGATGCACTGAGGTATTCGAATAACATCTGCTCAGTACCTAATTTTGTATGTTCTGTGGGATGCCGTTTGTCCTTTTAATTTTCTTGCGGGCGTACCAATCAGGTATACCTTGCTTTATCCTTTCAACAAATAAAAATACCCAAAATGCTTAAAATACCCATATGATAAAAAGTACCCCAAATCCTAAAAATGCCCAAACTCCAAATTCGCGTCAAATTATAACTTAAGAACATGGAGACAAAATTACGACTGAATTCAAGATGAAAGTTAACATGGTATTCAACCTGGAGTTTTGGGTCGGGTTACTTCTTACTAGCTGTGGAGGAAAAAGACGTTTAACTGAGTAATTGCTCGGTAAGAAGACTATTAATATCTTAACCTAAATACCGTACATACGTCTCTCTCATTCACTACATTTTAAAGATTTCTCTTTTCGAGTTTGATCGAAAACTTTCCTATTGCCAACAGGGTAGCAGAACTTTTTTAAATTGGCTTAGAATCTCTGCTTAAGCATTCACCTATACCACACACAAACACTGTTTCCTATATGCCGGAATTAGTTTGGTCGTTGCCATAGCAACAGGAATGCGTGGAAGATGTGAAAATTATCTTTGCGCTGCACCAAGTCACTAGCCACAGAGCCTTAATTTTAACATCGACGGACAAACGGCGCGTTACATCAAGAACACACCGTCTGTTTTTATATCTCAGACGAGTCCCGCCGAAACTAGGCCAAATGGACGACTTTCATTACTTAATGGCGGTGTATTTGGGTGTAAAATTGGGGCAAGCATTCAACAGCTAGGTAAACGGAGGTGCCAAAAATTTGTTTTCAAAACAACGCATCTGCCATAGTTCCAGAGCCGTCAACATTCTTCGAAAGTTCATCCTCTCCATTCACCGCCGTCTTTCGTCGCCTCGTGTCTCGCGGACGAGGTACATATAGTCTGCACTTTGGGGCTACAGCGGTGGGTAAACCCGCTTTGTAGGGGGCGAGATAAAGCAGCTCCATGTCAACGGATCTACCAGGGAGTTTTTATACCGCCGAAGATGTACCTTTTATCAACAGCATCGCTCGGTGTCGATAGCCGAACAAGTCAACTTATTACCCCTGACCTGATTTTGGGGGGTACAAATGCAGTTCTACTTGATTTTGAGAGTATCACTTCACCTGTTATTAAAGGCGACATCATTGCACGCTCGAAATAGTTTCAAACAATACAATTAACATTTTTCGGACAACTGAAGACTGACATGTGTGACGTCATATGACGTCATTATCCACTCTTTGAGTCCTCGTTCACGTGACAGACCTGCAGCTTACAAAATCATTAACTTTCTGTACAACTCTAAGTTTGTAGCACAGACGCACCTAACATAGCATAGTTTTGATACATTAAATAAAAAATCCATTTCTATATCGATCAAAACCCCTCTTTTTCTTGAAAAAAAAACAAAGCAATTCTTAAGTTTCTTAAGCCCTTTTCTTTTCCCACCCTCTTCCTTGCCCTCTCACTGTCCGGAGTGGACGGACGTTTCGTTAAGCTCATTCTTACAAATTACTAATTGCGACCTCCGTGAGGCGCTAGCCACAGAAAGCCGATTTATCCACGCTTCAAAACTGTGCAACTTTAATTGTATCTGAACCACAAGCAATCATATAAACCTTTGATTCATGTTTTACATGTCAAGTACTTTTGTCCATAGTCGTAGGAAGTGAGCAGGGGGCTGGGGGAAAAGCCTCAGTCAAATGTAATGCTAAACTATGCTCCCCTTACACTTTTCAAACACGAATTCTCTGTAGAAGTATCAAACGTTGTTCATAAAATATCAACCTCAACCTTTTCGATAAATGTACTCAAAACTACACAAACGGTTACTCAAATTGCATCTAAGCAGAGTTGTTATCAAGTCATGACTCGAGTCACAACTTGTAAAATTGGCCTGACTTGAAAAATTCTGGCCAATTTTCTCTCATTGAAATAACACAGTGACTCGAGTGATGACTTGACTCGAGTCGCTAAAATGAGTGTAGTTAACTTGACTTGCCACAAAAAAAGTGACCTGGTTACAACTCTGCATCTAAGGACCCTCTTTATCAACCCCCCCCCCTCAGAAGGGCAGTCTAAAACATACACCCCATCCACCTCTCACAACTACCCTTAGAAAAGAACAGCTACCTTTGTCTCCGTCTTCTTGAGCGACTGAAAAGTTTACATGATGTGATTTGGATAAGACGCATTGATTAGAAATAGTGGTGATGTCCAAACCTATCAACATCATTGAAACGAAAATGTTGAATTCACAACAGATTTTTACCAGGGAATTTTTCATCGGGAAGCCTGAACATGTATCCACTTAAATTTGGACACCAGTGCCTTGACGAGTGCGTGCAATTTAACCTGGCCCGTCACGGACTGGATTACGTCAGTTTGCATAAACAATCGTCATGGACTAGCGAAGAGAGTTTACATTTCATAAAATTAATTTTTCCTAAAGTTGTTTCGGGTATAAAAAATGAGTGGCTGTTCTTTCTTCAAATGAAAAATTGAATAAACAATGCATGATGCTGTAAGGTAAAATGCTTGACTATATGATGTCGCTGGCTGAGTGGCTCATCACGAAATTTTACATCGTTAGAAATATCACACAAATACCCGCAGCTTCCAGCTTTTAAATGTTTTTTCTTTCACTCGAAAATTATGGATGTGTGTATGGACGGCCGTAAGGGCCAATAAAAACCACCCATACGTGTGAAGCATGAGAGTGTGCTATAAGTAAATGATTTTTTTCAGGTTCAGAAAAGTCAATATTTAATGCAGGGTGGGCCCTAATTCTCTGGGAAAGGAGACGTGACTCATGCAGACGAAACCATCACTTAAGAAAATCAAGGGTAAGGTCCGGGGACTCCCTCAGGAATATTTGAAAAAGACTCCTTTAAATGAGATTTCCTGGGTGCCGAGGGCCTTGTAGTCATAGCTATGATGATAAAATGTTTCTTCATTCTCACCAGAAATAAAAACGAGAACGTAAAAATGGTTATTGAAAATTATTCGACCCGGCTTGGTTTAGCGCTCACTTGCATCCAATCCCTCAGAGTCAAATTTTTGGGATATTAAAGTTAGTGATAAGTTCAGATTTTATTTCTTATTTTCACTACTTATTTTTAACCACTCATGACTTATAGTTAGGAAATCATTATCCTGCAGGTGTAGGCTACGGGGATGCTTCTAAAGTTACTGAAGATCCTTTTATTTGTCAGCACTTTTCTTAACTTCGGACGTCTCTATTGATAGTAATACGCTAGAAAAAGTAAGCGTGATGTTTTATTCTAAGGAGGGGCTGAGCCGTCGTTGCCCCCCCCCCACTAGAACTTCGGAAAATAAACTTAAAACATTGCCTGAGTTTTTACACTAATCTGCTCGAAAAATTGGTTTTGTGGAGGGGTGGAGCCCTTATTCGTGGGTCTATGAACTGATTAGTTGGCCAGTTGCTAATCTGGACGAAAGAGATTAAGAATGTCTGGCAAAGTTAATAAAAATAGGGTTTATAGGCGTTTGAAGTTCGGGTATAGGGAGGCCCCGGGGACCCCATCTGAGTGAGAACAATGTCTATTTTGGGGCGAAAAATTCATTTCCATGCGACCAGGCTGGTACTTTATTTTAATAATCATTAAAAATTCTCAGGGCGATGGCCTCCTGCACGTTGTAAAATGCCTTCCCATACGCCCAGCCTATGGTGGGAATTACAGACAAAAGAATGAGGGAGGGGGGGGGGGTCAAAAAGTGATAATCTGGTTGGAATTGAATATATCCGATGTCTGAAAAGACCTTATGCATTGACGTCACGTGACGTTATTTTTGGGGCAAACAATGAAGCACACTGCACGTACGAAGTAGACTTTGCACCCCGCGTAGTAGACTTACCCGCTTATCCGATCGGTGCACAAATCAGCTGTCTGCATTTTCCTGCGCACTTGCCTGCAACGGGAGTGGGGCTCACTTTCTGTTGTGTGACGTCATATGCATAAGGCCTATAGGATGAGGAATCTTTCGATTTCCATTAAGAATTCTATCCATGTTTACTTTCGATGTCGAGCGTGCGGTTGTATTATTGGTACTGAACTTGAACAATTTTGTAAATTAACCAGTTGCAAAGTTACCTCGCCAAGGTGGAATTAGGCCCATAAGTGGCGAATATGTTGCCTAGGAAATGTTACGCAGGACAGCCAACCAAAAAATTTATAAGAAATGTGGCCAATGAGTGACGAACATTTTGCCTATATATGTAGTTATGCAGGGCAGCCAATCCGAAAAGGCGTCTGGGAATTTAGCCAATGAGTGACGAATATTTTGCCTAAACAGTAATTTTAGGCGTGGGAGGGGATACGCATATTCAGAGCTGGAGAGGATGCAGGTTCAGTTGAGAGATTGATTTATGTTCAAAGAGAGAGATAGCAGGTGAAGGAGAAAATAAGGCATGATCAGAAAATGTGGTTCGGATTTGAACGATATGCCATAACATTATATAGTGTTTTCCTGTTGCGAAGGAAACTTTTGAAGCAGGTGATAGTCAAACTTCGTAAGGTTTAAAATTGTTTCTTCTCTTCTCTTCTCCCACCCTTACAGATTTGGTTTAAGAACAGACGAGCGAAGTGGAGGAAACGTGAAAGAACCCAACTGCAAGAGATCAAAACTGGTCTCGGCCCTCAATTTAATGGTCTAGTTCCACCAATTGAAGACCCCTTTTACACGAGTTATCCATACAATAATTGGCCCAAGCCGCCAACCTACCCTTTGACGAGCTCAAAGAGCCTAGCGTGGTCTATACCAGGGGCTGGCCCAGCTATGTGTTACAATTCTTCTCAACCTAATATGTCAACAGGGTTTACGCCAACTTCTCCGTCCGCAACTCCGGTCAACGGAATGACCAGCCAGCCGCTCGGCACCCTTAACCAACCAAGTGGTCCTACCACCTGCCACTACGGTTCCCCAGCACCACCTCCAACCGCCTACGTTTATCGAGAGCCGACGACGACCGACAGTCTCGCGTCTCTTCGGCTGAAGGCGAAACATCACTCGGAGACTATGGTTGGGTTTTCGTATCCCACTCGGGAAAGTACGTCGCTTTCCGCTTGTCAGTACGGTGGACAAATACCTAGTTACGGCGGAACGACATGATTTTCCGTCAAGTAACTATGAAAAGCGATAAAACTTTGAAATTCTTTCAACTTGGGCTTCTCTTATATGAGGCCTCTGTCTTATAATGCCGTATTTTCTCGCCTACTGATGGCGCTCAACTGATTTCACTCGGTGAACAAAAGGGAATGTTGATCGATCCTAGGTATCAAGAAGCAGAATTTGGACTCCAAACGGCGTTTCCGATATTTAGTGAATGCAGAATATTCTTTAAAGTGGCGTGGCTTCCTCCAGCTGGACTCAATTGTAAAATTTTTTCAAGAATAGTGTAAATTTTCTTAAAATTTGTACACCTCTAAGATGACAAATCTTAAATCTTATGCGAAATTGTAAAGCATGGTATCCGTGTTGTTACTTAAAAAGATTTATCTTCATGAACGCTAAGGTGCTTTCGTGTATTATCATTATATGTAAGGGCTAGCAAAATATTAATTCTTCTATTATAAACTAGAGTGTTCGATTGTGGTATTTCATTTTTGACGAAACATTTTACAATGTTATCCTCTGCAGTAATAAAACTAGGTTTACAATTGTAATTATTCGTTTGTACGGGGAAGAGGCACGCCCGAAGCCGGGGGGCAAGGGGGCAAAGCCGCCTTAAAATTTTTTTTGCCCCTAGATAAGTTTCAAGTTGCCATTGACTTAATACATTTTAACACACTTGGCCCCCCTGAAAATTTTTTCACCCCCTGGAAGCCGTTTCGCCCCTTTCAGTGCCTTGTCTGGCTACGGGCCTAGGAAGAGAGAGTGGGGGGGGTTTCTTTCATCGACAAATAAAATGACAACTGAGGGAAAGCCTGTCACATGAAAAAGCAAATCAAGGTCACATCGTTGTTTAGGGTGGGTCAGATACACTTGAACCCAGTCACCTATTTACAAATGATTGGCTTTGGTGAGAAAGAAAATAATTTTAAAAACAGCGACAGTCCTGATTATTGGACTGGGAACCAGTGTAATGTCTGATTGGTTAGACTGTAAACTTTACTACCACAATCTAGCAGTCGTTTGTTATTATTTTCTGTTTATTTATATTATTTTATCTTTATTTTATTTATTACTTATTTAGCTGGCCTGGATACCGCAAACGACTATGATTTATCCCTTCCGATTTTAAGTCTGAGTGAATGACAACTCTAGAAATTGAAAAAGTGGAAACTGCTCTCAAAATACTTTTATTACATTATTGAGCTGCCCCACCGCTTGCCTCCGAACGAAAGTCACTTTTTACACTTTCACTGAGGCACTGTACCTACTCCATAGTCTCCACGTTCCATAAAAGGGATGAAAGTGTGGACATATACCTTCTCTCATGTACGAGAGCCAAACTGACAATCATATTCTCACTGTTCCTCTTTACTTAAAATATTTATAAGTATGTTTTTATTCGCAATTTTGAGGTGGAAATTAATTTGCCGTTTCGAACTTTCATTATCAAGTTCAGGGTGTAGGTAACTCGAGAAACGGACCTGATATTGAAATGTACATCAGAGAGTATTGGTAAAAAAGCTTGCACTGTGTTTACATGGGATAACGAGCGCGTCATGTCGATAACGAGAAACCACCAGCCGAGAACAGCCATCTATGGTTTTTCGTCATCAATATCACAGTCATACCAGCATTGAAAGATGTCGAACAAGTCATTAACATGATGAGCGCGTCATCAAACCGCCTATTAACTTGGCTTTTGTTTATAATAAAAAAGTTGTACGCACAGTATACTAAACATGTAAAAAAATGACGCCACCATTCACATGCATTTTTTTGTAGGTTAATCTGACAAGCGAGCTCATGGCATTGATCCTGGAAGCGTATCTTGATGAAGAGTGCATTCACATGGAGGATTTTAGAACGGTCCGATAACGTGCTCGTTATCTGGTGACGCGCACGTTACTGCATGTGAACGCAGTGGATAGTAGGTCTGTAAGTTATTAAAAATGACTGAAACTTAAACGACGGGAGTTGAACGTGTAATTCAGATCCATTCCTATTAACTTGAACTGAAATATGCGCAGATTGCCTCCAGTTTAAATGTCTTAAACCACTAATTGGTCTGATTTCAGATTTTTAACGTCGGTACATCAGTTTGAAACCGAGTACACTGGTAGTGTTAAAGGTATGGGTATGAGTACAAGATTTGAGAAGGCATTTGGTCGTCAGACTATGGAGTAAGACGAATAGGCACCGGGTTTTATTTTCATCGACGGGCATCTCAGCTTATTATGGGCACTTGTTAGTCACTGTCATTGTAATTTTCACGATAGAAAGCATTCGAGTATAGGCTGTACAATTTTTGAGTTAAAAACGGTCATAATTTTGAAATAGGGCACATTATCGCCCTCTAACAGCAAAAGGGCGATCCGGGAGGGGAAGATGCCTCTTGCCTCCGACGTTCTCGCTGGTACAAAATGTAACAATGACACCAAAATGCCACTACAATATGTATATTTCATCTAACAAGCCGAACTGACTTCCATTTTACGAGTGACTTAGAAAAGTGAATACGCGGGGATACGGAAACAGTCGTAATGTACACTAGGAAAGCATCCTAGTTAAATTAACCAGGATTGTGGTCACAGAGAAGCCAACCATATCCTGGTTTAATTAAACAGCGGATTCTTGTTAAATTTTACCTGGAAAATGAGTATTTGACCATTGTTTTAAGTAAACCATTCATCTTACCAGAAGAGGGTTATTTTGACTGCAGGATTTCTTCGTTATTTGTTCATTCAGTAAAAGGTTAGCTAATAGGTGACCACCTTCCTACTTTAAGTTAACCTGGGTGTGATAGAGTGTGACGGGCACACTTTGCCCATAATAAACTGACGTCCAATCTGACAAAGTGATGAAAAATATCCAGTGTATTTCAATAGGATGCCTCTTAACTTCACAATATAAAGAATGTTTCTATACAACTCAGAATGTATTAAGACAGTCAATGAAAGAAAGTTGTCCATCAATGACAGTTAAGTCTTTCTTCAGAGAACGGGATTGTACAGATAGACCACCTTTATTTAAATGAGAAACAAGAAATAGATGGTAGTTAAAGTTGCTAAATTTAAGACATGAATCAAAAGATTTTTCTTTCAATCGAGATGAAGGTATTGTTTAACTGGTTTAAGCTGGAGCAATATTTTATGTAAAAGTATAAGTAAATGGTTTTAAGGTTAATGGGTTAATGACGAGGAAAATATTGAGGAATCCTCGTGTCTAAGATATTCTTTCGAATATGATTGGAATCAACTGTACAGTGCACATTTTTCTTCGACCTTTTTCGTTCTATTGTACAACACGTTTGTGGATATTCTCGTGATGTCACACATCTTTTATATAAGTTTGAATAAAGGTTTTCAAACCTGCGAATTGTCTTTTGTCATCTTTCACAGTTAAGTATTAAATGAGAAAAAAATCAAATTCCTGTAAAATAGAAGAAAATGAGCAAAGTTTTCAGTCCAATATAAAACCGTTTCTTCATATTTTATTTGATTGTCGAAATATAGCCAGTTCAGGTAGCACACCACCTATTCAAAAGAAATCCCCGCGGAGGATTTTACCTACGAATTTAACACCCTATAGAAAAAAATTGTGGCACAGTATAGACCATGTTGCTGAGGTGATGTGCTCAGTTTGTGATTTGTATGTGATGGGAAAGGAATTTAAGTACTCATTATGTAAAAAAATAAATTTGAAGTTGTGTCAGGTGCCTTTTTTGCATTAAATCTTTCCGAGATGAAAATAATGGCATTTTGAATGAAGTAAAAAGCAGGAACCGCCACTCTTTTATAAAAATCTCTCCCTGCTCAAAATTTCAACGATCATTGTACACAAATTTAAAATCATTGTGAAAGGCTTGCTTGAGCTTGAGCTTGAGCTTTCATATGAGGGGTATCTTGAGTACGTTGAAAACTTCTACAATAGTCCAGAGGCCTCGAAATGAGCCAAAATTAGTGTATAAGTCAATAGAGGAATAGTAAGTGGTGTGCTACCTGTAGTCATTTTCAAGGAACTCGAAACTGGACAGGGATGTAAGTTTTCCATGGACAATGTTAACTTGGTAAAATTCCCATGTTTGCATGCGTTTATATCTGAAAACATGCCAGTATGGAGGAAACGTGGTTGCTATCTGAAAAGAAAAACAAAACAGGGTTGATTAATACGAGCTTATGATACCATGTGTGCTTCCTTGATCTTCAGTGTGGGTTGAAATGTAATAATTTTATCTCACTAACATCTCAGAAGACTCAAATAGGTACAGAATGCGACTTTCATCAGAAAGATTAGATTAGGAACCCCTCTCACCATAGGTCAAATACCGGGGAGGATAGGGGGATGTACCCCCTCACGTTTGGAGATGCTCCCATTGAATTCACTTTTTCACACAGTGAATTGCTTCAAGGACCCTTTATCCCTCCCACCCATTTTCACACATATCTCAAAACGTTTCTTACCGGTGGACCATGGAAAACCGTCTGGTGGGTCACCAAGTCTGACGATTTTTCATCATTTTTACAAGCCCACAAAACTCACTCTATCTAAAAACCCACACTCCCTCCAGAGCGCACTTTAAAATACCTGAAAAATTGTTTTCGGCAAAATATTAGCCATTTATCAAATTTTAAAGAAGATTACTGGGGGCTTTGACCCCCTATCCACCCCTACCTGCCTACATACTTTTTGCGTGCTTGTGAAAATGAAAACAAATATCAGGACCTCTTACTCACATACACGCAGAAGGCCGTAGAAGGTAGGGCTGTAACATAAGAGCCCGGATTATGATTCGATTCCGGACTTGAGTCCGCTTTTCGCCGGACTCGAAATTGGCCCGGAATGAGAGGTCACGGAATCGGAATTGGCCCGAAATCGCTTCAGCTTGATTCGGACTCGGAGCCTATTCCAGTCGAGTCCGCAAAAATGAAATTTTTGTCAAATGGCGGGACTCGGAATTGGCCAGTAATTGGAAAACCTAGAATCGGAATTGACTCGGAATCCGAGGGTATTGGACTCAAAATTGGCCTGGAATGGTGGCCACTGGAATCAGAATTGGACCGGAATTGGGTTAGGTGGACTCGGTTACAGCCCTGCTTGAAGGGCTAACAACAAGAGTTTACCATGTGGAGTAAACAACTTGTCGGTCATTATTGCTGTCCTGAAAAGACCGTATTTGCAAAGTGGTGGCGCTCGTAACCAACTGCTAGCAGAGCCATATATGCTTTGTCCATCTTACATCTGAGGCATACTATCCAATATGTTTTGTGATCCACTGAGGCCTGTACCTTCGATCCTCTACAGGGGTTAAAGTTGGGTTAAACGCTGATTTCGATGCAGGTAATATTCCATGATTGAACTGAACGGATTTGTGTCCCTGATATTTCAGTCTCTTCGGTTGAATATGAACAACCATATGTAGCAGTATCAACTGGACCAGGCCCTTACCGTTTAGGGTCCTCGAGTGGCAGCGTGGTTTACGCCAGCTGAGCATCAATGTGTTTCACAAGTGCGTGGATTTAATCACGCTCAGGGTACTTGGGTTTTTCTCCGGGTCACTCCTGGTTTCCTCCCACTTGGCAAGGGCTTGCCATCAAAATCGGTTGCCCAGCCAACAAAGTCGGTTGTGCGCTGGACTGAAGCGCCCTGGGACGGACCAGTTAACTAGCCGACTTTGCTTTGAGGTTGCTGTCTAGGATAACGAGCTGAAGCAAATTGCTGTCATTATTGTTAGGATGTTTTGTAAGCACAATCCACTTAAAATAAGTTTCATTCTTTATTTCCTCCTCATATGCACAAACCATATGTGGTTCTACGACCTTTTGGCTATGTCTATAGTAGCCTACAAGAGAAAGTTGTTTCACAGTTCTGCTATGTACATAGGTCAGGAGCCAGAACACCCAATTTTATGGCTCTTTAACGCAGGAGGTAGCCTTCGTGGCGGTGTCAAGAGTTATGCTGGGGTCTAAAGGCCTGTATACACGAGCAACATTTACAAAACATTCCCAAAACATTTCCAAAACATCCACTGGCAACAAATC
>WURT03000010.1:96312-112562 GCA_009936505.3 Holothuria glaberrima | reverse complement strand
ATATTAATTGTGTATGTATGTGTATGCTTCGAACATCGTGTGCTCTGACCTACCTTTTGACCGTTAGCCCCCCTTGTTTATACTTCCTATTCCCATGATTCCTTGGGTGCATTTAGCAATGATTAAAATCTGCTATTAGGTAGGAACTGTAACGATGTACTTAGAAATTACTTCACGCCACCGCTACGGGAAACCTCGAACTCACGCCGTAGCAGCTGAACAGTGGCAAAGTGTCTACGAACTGTCACGATGTATTCACGAAGTAACTACGGTATATCACGATTTGCAACAAATCTTAAGACTTGCAACATTCTGTTCAGTTTGTCAAGACCTCCTATGTTACAACCAATAAAAAATACCGATGATGTAACTGATACTTGTAATGAAAATTTGCCGACAATGTAAGAACAACCAGTACTAAAAAAGTTACCGATATTATTACAACAAGTACGTGAAAAGACTTTCACGAGGAGAATCCATACTAGTTCGATGATTTCAACGAATACGCCGTCGAAGATCTTGAAATAAGTCAAGCTTTCGTCAGAAGTGGGTCTGACTTCTTCAATGTAACTACAACCGATGATGTAATATGAATACGAAAATGGGCTGCAAATGAAGATTTCTGACGGTATTATTAGGCCAACTTTCAGAAAGACATTTCTTGAAAAATGAGAAAATTGTGTGGGAAGTCAGACGAACCCCACAAGCTACGGTGTGTATGTCCCTGACGTGTGCATTCCTACTACGTACTCATACGTACTTATATGACCAGCGTGTAGGTTGCAGTCAAGTCATCCCCAGCAAAGTCGCCCCTGAGCTCAACAAAATCGCCCCTAAAGTGGAGTGTCAAATTGTCTGAACTCTTCAAAAATGGTTCTAAAACATGTCCTCGCTGCATATGCCTTTTGAAAAGTTTTATGACGATTTCTTTGACCCGTTTTATTTACACCGCCTCATTTGCTTTGATTTTAATATATTTACCACTCCGACCGATTACAGTGGAAAGTGTTGACTTGCAATGGTGTTTTGTCCACACTTCAATCCACGCAATTTTATAATGGTGTCGATTACCTTAAACTTGACAAAGCGTTCCCTTTTCTTTCATAAATTGATAAATCGTTTGTTTAGTAGCCTATATTCAATCCTGAGCTGAAATGAGATGACTTTTGTACATGAAAGGCAATTCTAATCTTATGTATGTGTGACAATGGCATGGAAAATAGAGCTAGCCTAGTGAATATGTCACACATGATTACAGTTTTGATGCATTGTGTGGTTTATCGCTGACTCGATCACACAGTATTCAAAGAAGATAAACCATCTTACGCGGAAAAGCTTTGTGCAAACATGGTACAGCTTAATTATTCATTCAGAAAATTTGAGCTGTTAAGACAGAAAGAGTGGTTTCTTGCTGCAAAATTTCGACTGACTACTTTATTGAAATTGGTTTAGTGTCATGTTTTAGACAGAAACAAGAGAGAGCAAAAAATTCATTTAACGAAAGTGAGGTTGAAGAGGTAGCGGTAAAAGTCCCTTTTAGCATTCCCATCACCTCATATGGCCGGAGGAAAAAAAGATGCTTAATCTTAGCATGGAGCTATTTACTCCATGATGTTAGTTCCTGCAACTTGGTGATTTATCACTATCTTTTAAAACGGTCTGAATTTGTGTAGCAGCCGGGAACAATGACGTTGACATACTCTAGGGATGCAGATTTTCAAACAAACACGTCTAGCTTACTATTTTATCTCTCCTACTGAAGGCATTGGTTAAAGCACTCAACAAACTTCAACTGTCAAACGATAAGCTGTACCTGTCAGTAAAATAAAGTGTTACAATGATTTTACATAGACTGTGTTCTACGACGCCCAAGAGTCCCCGGAAATGAATATGAAGTCTAGAACAGGTCCTCAAATAAAAGCGGTTCCGGTAAGCAAACGGAGAGGGAACATCCTCGAGTGATTTCAAATAGCATGAGATAAGAATAAAAGATAGTAGATGAACTCGGTAGTAAAGCAATGACGTCACGTAAAGAATAATATAACTTAGATAAAGAAGTAAACAAGTCAATGGAGAGATGAATGGTGAGAAATGTTAGATTACCAGTTGTCATGGAAACACTTTGAGCAGGGGACAAATAATTTGATAAATTGAATGGACATACTTGCTCAACTTTACCTCTAGCTAGTAAAGTATGTCAAAAAAAAAAAACGTTGGACTGTAAAACAAAGTCATTCTCCTCGAAATGCAGTAACAAATTACTACTCCATGCCAGGAGTTGAATTGGCAGGACAGAGCCCGAGAAGTTCAAATCGTCGGATTGTCCTTCCTCTTATAAAGTATAAAAGTTTTCTTCCGTCAACGGCAGCATAGGTCAAATTGCAGTTAATACTGGTCACTGATTTGATGACAAAAGATTGATATTCTGAACCTTTTTGTTTGTTTTTCATATTCACGCTGTTTTTAGGTAAATCTAACGCTTCTCCCGTAAAATATTGTCTAACACTGGGCCCATGCACTTACTGTCGAAGACTGAAAACTCCTTGGCTTACATGTGTTGATATGGAGGGATGTCAGTTACGCTGTTAAGTATACAGGAGTATTTAGGAGTTAGATATAATCAATTTACTCTTCCGGCAGTATAGTGTTGCATGTGTGCGCTGGGTAACTGATGAAATGATGAAATAAAGCGAAAGGAAAGCACTTCAATGTGGTCCGACTTTAGAGCGAGCTAGAATATTTCTCGAGGAATGATATAGTCCTTGTAACTCGCAAATTCACTGAACGATAAGCAAAAATGATGGAAGAGTATCAATCATCGCTCCTGTATTACTTAGATAAATATCTCCATCTGCCAGACATTCATCTACCCAAGAGCAATAAGATGAAGGCATATGAAGTATGTAGGGCGGTGAGAAAGGCAGATCTTAAACAATTAAATCCAGGCAATTGTAGGTCTACTTGGGGCTCTTCGAAAAATACGTATGCTATCATTAAATCCGAATCGCATCTACAGCCGTACGGCCTGCCAAGTCGTAGCCTACACAGATGCAAGCCTTTGAGGCAAGCTAAATGCACACTAAGCACAGGCAAACGTCCACTAGGGTACGGCTACACATGCAACCGATCCGTCGCGATTCGACAAGTCGCTGGGCTACACTTCGAACTAATTTATCGCCGATTACTCAATCGCCAACCCTTGGATTCCCAAAGAGATCTGCCACATATACAACCAGATTGGGCACTTTTCCTGCTACATATAATTGCCGACGCATTAGGAGAAACATCAGATTCTGTTTCTTTATCCCAGGATCGGAGGTGACTGTGCATCCGGGGGCGATAGAAGCTTTAGGGCTGCTTTGATAAAGATATGAAAAACAGTTTAACCAGGGATGAAGAGACACTAAATAGTATCCTCTGAGCTATCACATAAGTGTTGGAGAAAAAATGAAGTGGATATCCCTGTTAGATTCCCTCCCAATATAATATGCACTACAAAGTTTGTACAGTCAGACAGTGCTGTAAATTATTTTAACTGCCAGATACCAGGAAATGCCTGACAGATGATTCCCATGACCTCGACTATCTAGAGTCTAATATCGCAAAGTGGTCATACTGCACAATAACACGCAATGAACTTCTTTGATCTTTGTATGTCAGAACATTAGGCTACATGTTCATCGTATTTTTGTTGCAAAATTTGCCGTTCTAATTTGCCCTCATTCTAAGCCTACACGAAGGGGATGGGAGTGTTTCTACCAGGTACAGTCTTGTTGCTACTGTATTAGCGACGATTTAGTTGAGTTGTGGAATACGGCTACATATGGCGAGTAGGCAACTCAAACGCGACTAAATATCCAACCGATTGGTGTACAGAT
Source organism: Holothuria glaberrima (assembly GCA_009936505.3). NCBI lineage: Eukaryota > Metazoa > Echinodermata > Holothuroidea > Aspidochirotida > Holothuriidae > Holothuria > Holothuria glaberrima. Next base: position 108,684 of record WURT03000010.1, on the reverse strand, counting down.
TCAATTTTTGAATCTGCTACAACACGTAGGCGACAGATAAGAACTCGTCTGCGACAAGTCAGTAACTATAGTTTGGGGGTATGTCACACATGCAACTAATTGATCTTGGTTCGGGAACATCTCATCCCCGACCGTCGTGAGTCGGCTGTTTTGCAGACTCATGACCAATTAGTTGCATATGTAGCCGCACCTTTAAAGGAAAAGAACTTCGGTTTAGATTTATCAAAACTTCTCAAATGTGAGTCAGCCCCCCCCCCCCAAAAACCTATTTGAATTGTGAAAAGGAAAAAATTAGTATATTACCTACCAAGTCAAACCTTTTAGTTTTGTACGATTAAGGCAATGATATTTTTTATGTGACTTTCTACTCTTTGCTTGCAACTCATGCTTTCTGATCGTCATTATTAGACTAAAAGTTTCAAACCCCGTCTACATGATAATAAATTTGTCTACGGACATCGTCAGGCGAGTGTATGACATTGTTTCACAGATTCCCGCTTGGATTATTCAGCTATACGTGTAAAATACGCGTAATGTTCATGCGTCATATAATGTAACCCCCAACTCTTCGGACTTGAAATGTTCTAATTTTTTTTATTCTTGCTGAATATCCCTGTAATCCAGTAATTCGCATGTTTAAGCGATAATTTCTCTTACTATGACCATAAATAATGAGCAAATGCAGAGAATAGACCGAGACGTTCTCAAATGTTTTGAACATTTGTTGGAAAGATGAAACATGCAGTTAAAAATTTGAACACCGTCACACATGTTGGATGTTGTTCAACTGTTGGGAAGCTACACGATCATACATCTGTTCATGAACATTGTTATACATACGTATGATGGAGTTTTGAAAAAAATGTATGATCGTGTATAGACGGGGCTTTAGGGTGAGGACTTCTAATTCCTGTGCCAGAGCCGTATAAGACTCTGTCATGTGTCTTTGGAAGTCTGACAGCAATTTTTCGGGAGGCCGGTAGGACCTATACGCATACACGGTTTACTAAACCCAACAATAAATACCAGCATCGCCCCGAGATTTGCATTGCGACGATCAAATGTACAAAAGTATGTTACTATATGTCGACATTTGCTGCAGATATAAGAGTGCCGTGCAAGTCAATGAACCCGTCTTTTACATAGTGCTACCAGAAGCCTTAAAGGAACAGTTTAAGCAAAACATTACATTTAATATGTGACAGAGGAACTTTAAGCACTCTGCTGCAAATTTTATTCAGTTCCAATGGGTAGTTCTCGAGATATCAGCAAATGAAGTTACTGCATTTGTGGTCTGGAGTGAGCTTGAAGCAAAGAGGAGTTATGTTATCTCCTCACGCAGATAAGCAATGTTTCGTTTTCTTTGTTTTTCAAAAAGTTGTTTTGACCTTGAAGTTAATAAGGATATGAGCTCCTCATGGGGAATTTGAAATTTGTAAAATTCTCATACCTCTTATGCATTAACATTTCAATAACATTAGATTATGGAGGAGGAAATTGGTTATAAAGTTTAAATAAAAAGAAAGAGAGCTCATTATAGGAGGTGATGATGTCATGTGTGCTTGCTTCAAGTTGACTTTGGGTTGAACATGCGACAACTTCATCTGCTGACAGCACAAGACCCACACAACAGATTTCAATGCAAATTCCACCTGAATGCTGTAGATTAAATTCCCTCAATTTACAAAACTCCGTTCAATCATAAACCCTTCTTTTAATAGGAAAAGTTGTTGTTTCTTTTTGTACATATTTTGTGGTTTTTCGACACTAAAGCCCTTAGAAATTTACATATTCTCTCACCTTTTTTTTTAAATAAAAGATACAGCAGCGAAGGTTATTTAGAAAGTATCTAGATCATCTTGATCGGAAGAAAATAAAATGACAGAACCGAATAAGACGGAAATGTCCTAACGGTGACTGTGTGTAATTAAATAAATGTACAGACTTATAACAAGTGGTTCCATGGCTGCTGTTTGAAAAAATTAAATACTCATATCGCAGAACTGCAACAAGATGTTATTATTTGTAAAACTTGTTTACAATTTGTTGCATTGGCGTAAGGGTGTACGTCTTCTGGTAAAACTTGCACTGATTGAAGACCCCTGACTTAAAGCAAATTCTTCTCCATTACTGCAAGCATGGGCTTGGATCATGGGGAACGGGGGGACGCGTCCTCCTGGAAGGGGAAATCTCTTATAAGTCCCCCCCACACTTTTTCAAAAATGATGATAACTGAAACTAAATATAATATAGATTACGAATTGACACTACATTTTAAACGCTCAAGTGCGCCCAAATATGGCACCATTTGCCATATAGACATGTCCCTTCCACTTTCCTTTTTTCACCCCTCCCCTTTGACCCCTCCCCACGACGGCGATTCGCAAATGGTGAAAATCCGCCCCCACCTTTGGAGATGGATCCACGCGCTTGACTGGAAGAATGCTTTTGAATGATCATCTTGTTAGCAACGAAAGCTTTGAATCATGGGACTAGCTGTATTGTTTAATTAAGGAATGAAGTGTCTGTTTTCCACAGGGCAGACTTATTTGACTAGATAGTGTGTCCACTTAGTCTGCACGTACATAAAATCACCCCCCCCCCCACACGTAAAATTGAAGTTTTCTGTTTATATGTGCTCATAAATGAATAAAAAAACATGGTAAATGAAACAAAAGCAGAAACTAACCTTTTTGTTTAGTTACTTTTGGTGATTCTGATTCATTTAGTATCCTATCGTATCTCTTTCTTGAGCCTCGTCTGCCTTGTCGCTCTGTTGGGCCCCCATTGACGGGCCCATTTGTCTGATCGATGTCCTCATTGGCCCACGTTGTATTGGTCTTCGCCTTGGCGATTCTCGATTGGACGGAAATGGTTGTTATCTTCTTAGGTATTGCTGTAAAGTGAAATTTCAAGGATAGTGATGTCAAGAGAAATAGTTGTCTAAGATATGGTGAAGGAAGGCAACGTATTTTCATATAAAGAGAAAATTTTGTTTCGTCGAGAAGAAATACTTTTTTTTATGAAAATATGTTTCGCAAACTTTACGTTCTAGAAAGCTGTCTCATTATCGTACAAGTGCACACGGTCGGTGCACGAACGCACTGGTTAAAGTTAACGTCAAAACCCATATTTAAGAAAACGAAAAGTAACTCACTCCACTAACTTTGCAGGGAGTGATACTTTGTAGAAGAATTGGGGAAACTATTAAAGATGATATGTCGTCTCGTAAAAACGTATTAAAAACGTATGCCGGATTTTGGATGACGTCACAGCATACCCTTGTCTTGACTTCGATTGCAAACCGATTCGATGCACTTTCGATAATATTACATTATCGATAGTGTATTGAATCCGTTAGCATTATCGGTGTATCGAATTGGTTCGCAATTGAAGTTAAGACAAGGGTTTGCTGTAACGTCATCCAAAATTTGGCAGAAGTTTTAAATCTATTTTAAGAGACGACATATCATCTTTAAACAGTATGAAATATTAAATTAAATCGTTAAGAGAAGAAAACCCCTTTTCGTCTTACAGATATTTACAATATCCCGACTGCTTCATTGTGTGAAATCAATACCACAAAGGCTTGGGCGTATGAGGGGTGTCCGAGGAACGAGTGTTCCCCTTCCCTCTTCCCTCCGGTCCAAAATGAAATTGTCCTTTTAGTGAATAAATCAAATGACGTTTTTCAAAGTACAACTCTTGTCATAGTTATTTTTTCCAGTGGAGAAAACTTTCAGAGCATATATACCATTCTCTCACTTGAGAAATATCCTCCCATGCGCCTGTGCACAAAGGTAAGTGTCAGGTTTTCTTTGCTTTCAGAGTCGATGACTTACTAGGGTAATGGCGGAGATTAATGTGAGACGGGGGATGATGAAGTTAGCGGGTAAAATGCTGCATACGTAAACGACAGTATAACGTTTATGCAGATGTGTATTTGTACACATATATTTTATAGATTCATAGATGTATTTAAAGATTTCTTTGTTTATGTATAATCCTTATAGGCCTATAAGTATCTGGCAAATATGCACGCACGCTCTGAAGAGGTATCGTCAAATTGGAACCGAAACTTATCGACCGGTCACCTACTCGGAATCTGACTTGACTAAATTTTACTCGAAAATGACCAAAGTTGACTCATTCTTAACCGAATCTGCCTATATTCCGATTTGGTGCCCAGCTGACCTTTTTTAGCCTTTTTGTGACCGAATAACGGTGAAGCTGTTTTCAGCTCACAACTGGCAGCTGGGAAATGAGGTAAGTTCCATCCCCCCTCAAATTGTAGGATATATGTTCCCCCACCCCTTATCACGTGATTACCGCCCTTGCACGAGTCACTTGGGTTTTAATACTTACTCGGAATAATTCTTGCTTGGTCATTCTGACCGAATTCATGGCCTGCTCTTCGTCTTCTGATTCTTTTTACGATAAAATAGACGCCGATCGCAGCTAGGATCGCACTGATTAGGGCAATAACCACTATGAGTGCGACGGTCACTGGAAAAGAAAAATAAAACTCAGTATTATGAATTTTGATTATTTATTGCAACCAAGGCTGTTTCATTAAAGGGAAACGCAGTCACCACAATATGAATTAGTAAATACCCCGGTATCCTAATTCATTATTTATGGATGGCTCTGTTTGAGCCTGTAAAGATATTTTTATACTAAAATGTTCAATTCATGCAAAAGAGCTATTTAGTTTACCTTAAATATGAATTATGTTTGTTTGAATAATCATTCAGATATTTGTAAAGATAATAAGAGGAACTTTGTAAGATTTAGCTAATGTTTCCAAATAACTACCGTATGGGGCGACTGCTCTTTCCCTTTAATAAGTTCGTTTCAGTTGGACAAAATTTTTAAGTCCCTGGAGAAGTTTGTTTTGCCCATAGAACTGAAGGTGTACTCCCACTGTTTATATAAAACCGGTTTCAGCTATTAAGAGAACGCCAAAATTGTGTTCATCACTGTTTCCATCTTCATTAACTTTGTCGTCATCATTGGTTTTATATTGTCTCGTCCACATATCTAATTGGCATTGCCAAAAATAATACTTTATTGTGTTCCACCTTGAAGGAAGTTATCGAAGTACTGCAGGTGTTATCTGCCTGGTATTATAAGTGGGGGACAAGCGGGCTTCTTACAGTATGAGCAGAACATTCTGCAGTGACTTTCTGCTTAAAGTATATAGGTCGCCACCGTGTGTTTCCGTTTAGGCTTACCACAATGGCTGCAGATTAATCATCTCCTCTGTAAATTCATATAGTACCGTTCTCAAGTACCGTTAGTTCAGCAGGCATTAACGGATATGCGACATTTTAAGACGGGAAGTTTGAGAAAATTGAAATGTACATATTAAAATGTACAAGGTTCCGGGTAAAAATTAGCATTTTCTAATGAAGAATTTTCGTACTTTATTATTTTTTCATGTTTTATTTTGTCAAATTTTGCAAGTTCATCATAAAAGTAAACACGCAGAAAGACGGTAGGTCAACGGCTATTTTGGTAGGCGTAAATTCGTTTGAACTGTGACGGCACTTTTGGTCACGTGATCCTCTGTCTATAATAATGAGAAGCCCATGTTCTCTGTTCATGTAATCGTTAAGCATGTTTGTGCTTGGGTAAAGTGTCATTTTCTCCATTAAAACTATGGGACAAAACATGAATATTACAGCACCTAGTAGAGATAGCACCGACAGCCAAAGTCCTTAACAACGTTTGCAGTCATGAAGCAACCGTCGTCTTGCAGATGTCGATAGTGAATAAATTCGTACTCTAAAATCCCTTGGGTCACGAGGGAACTTACCTAACATTTGGGGTCAAATTTTGACCCAATTTGGGTAAAATGGAGTCTCATTTGGGTCATTATTTCACTCAATTAATTTAGTCGGTTCCTCCTGACCCAATTTTGGTTCAAATTGACCCAAGTGATTTACAGTGTAGCTTTCCCTTTTGGGAAACCGGTGGCAAGGTTTACAGGCATGTAAATCCCTGCACTGTTGCATAAGCTGGATGGCTTGTCAAAGATTTTGTGACACGTTTACACTTCTCCGTATTGGGAGACGTGTCAAAAATCTCTGGGAAATGTGATTTAGCATTCTGAAGTGGTCCCACTGTACGTTGATCAAAACTCTGGATTGCATGCAGTTGCGATGTTACGGTATAGACTGAAAAAATTGTGACCAGATGAGCAGAGTGGGTGTTCACTGGTTTTCTAAAGCGTACCATACAAATGTAATATTTTCTCTTCAGGCCCTCTTCATCAAATAACTCATCCAAGACTTTACTGACAGAAACTTCATCTTATTTTCGGGGCAGTCATTTTCTGGGATTTATGACACCGTGCTCCAGTTTGTATAGTTACTAAAGATTTGAATCTGAAGAATATATATTGATGCAACAGAATTCCAGAGCTTCTGTCAAGACGAAGTGTATTTATGTGCAGAACGCACATATGCTAGAACACAGAGCTGTATACCCAAATGAAAAGTTGACCAAAGTGGCAACGGAACCTTTTAGGAATTTGAGTATATCTTGGGGAAACGGTCAATCTTTGACCGTTACGATAGAGCAGTTGTAAGCTATGAGCTATTGTTTTCGTGGCATGTGTGAGTGTGTGTTTTCGTTTGTGATTTTGTGAGATCAAATCCGAGCCATCAGAAGAGCATACCCCAGCCGCCTCCAGATACCCAGAGCCCAACCTTCACAACTAGAATTGGCTACCCCACTGCGTAGTTCCATTCTAGACTGGCTGAAAAGAACGGACACTAACAGGACCTAAGCCAGAAAAGGTACTGAAGGGGAGAAATGGCTTCCAGGGGGAGAAAACTTTTCAGGGGCCAAATGTGTAAAAATGTATTAAGTCAATGGCAACTTCAGCACTTTCTAAGGGCGAAAAATTATCAAGGAGGGCTTCGCCCCTTGTCCCCCCCCCCTTGACTACGGGCCTGGACACTACACATGATCTTAGCTAAAAGCCCCTTGATTCATATTCATGAGTCCTTTCCGGTTATGCATCTATATTCTCTCAAATTCCTGGATCGGCACTAGGCCGGTGCGATTTGCTGATGGTCTGAAAATATAACTCGCTTCTTTTAACTTATAAATTATTTAACATATATCATATCAGCATATATTAAACTTTTTCAATAATATTTCTCCTTACCATACATGTACTTCAAAAACTGGGTCAAATGTCAGAATGTGGCATCGAATTACATCTACAGAAACTCAAATATTCAAAATAAGAATCTGAACTATAATCTGAACACACCTCCCGAGTGTTCCTCCCTCTTTACTCCCGCCAGAGTGGCGTTCTAAAATGTTCAATGATTGAACTTCCATCCCCCACCCAGAGCTAAAGATAGATTTTGACGCCTACGCTTAAGGCGCTTATAGCATTCATTCAGCGAGAGTTCCGCAAAAGCAAAGTCACCTTTGCACTATCTTGACGAGTTGGCACTGGTTACCTTCAGATGTATTAAAATATATATGCACTGCCCACGATCTTCTACAGGACTAAGCGCCTACGCGACTGTTTATAGCTAAAAAATATGGCTTCCATGAGCAAAACAAAGGTTTAAGAGTGATCGATGTGGGTATAGAGACCACCTCTAAGGTCTTAAGTATGTATTTATTTCTGACACATGCGTAAATACAACCTTGCCGATGTTTTACTGCTTCCTCAGTAAAATGCCCCTCTAAAAGCATTTTAATGTTTAAAATAGATTTTTCTTCATATCATGTTTCAAGGGTTAAAGATCCTGTTGAGATATGACTCTTGCGATCTACTATTAGATAAAAATGATCCGCAATCGTAAAAATTGCGATTCCCGAGAATTAACATGAAACTGTTAGCTTATGGATACATTATACGAATACGCTGAACAGATAATTTTATCTGAATAGTACCCACTAAATTTGCACTCGATTCATTGTCAGGTCGATTCAAAGTCAAAAATAGGCATACATGATCAACATGTCATGCCTGGATGCTATTAGACATATGTGTTGCCTCCCATGTAATTCTGTTTATCAAGGTCACATATAGTGGCAATTGTGAACTAAATGTGTTTTACGTCGATTAATTAGCAAAATTATTTGACATGGTTAAATAACCTCACACGCCTTTCATCGACAGCTGTTTATGTCTATACAGTCGCGACTTGAGAAAAATAACTCTGCACCTGTAGTGTTTGTTAAGCTAAAGTATATTGCTCATTATCAGATATAGCATGGAATATGGATATAGTGAGGAACAATGAGTAAAAGAGCCTCGGACAGAACAGTGTGACCAACATATAGATGTCAATTCAAAGTACTCCTCGGCAGAGATTTAGAAAGTTAATTATAATGCTAAACAAGAGCCCAGTGCGCACTGTGGTTCCTTGCTGAATGTAATGAAACTGAGCCAACTACTGACTGAACCAGTATTTCTGTTAATGCACAAGATCTGCTCTGTAAACCTTAGGCGTAGGAAGCTGTTCAAGACTGGGGGCTGAACCTTGTTTCGAATCGCCGTCCTTGGGGAGGGGTCTGAAGTAAGGGGGTGTCCCCCTCCCCTTTGGAATTTTCTTTTTGATATTTTAGGGTCCTTAGATGCAATTTGGTGTATCATTTTTGGAAGGATTCTAATGTAAATAAATGCACATTTTTGACATTTCTTAGTCCTTTGGAAATTTTTTTTGATATTTTCGGGTCCTTAGATGCAATTTGGTGCATCATTTTTGGAAAGATTCTAATGTAATTTAATGCACATTTTTTGACATTTCTTAGTCCTTTGGAAATTTTTTTGATATTTTAGGGTCCTTAGATGCAATTTGGTGCATCATTTTTGGAAAAATTCTAAGGTAAATTAATGCACATTTTTGACATTTCTTAGTCCTTTGGAAATTTTTTTTTTTGGTATTTTAGGGTCCTAACTTGCAATTTGGTGCATCATTTTGGAAAAATTTTAAGGTAAATCAATGCAATTTTTTACTTTTCTTACTCCTTTGGAAAATTTCAATATTTTAGGGTCCTTAGATGCAATTTGGTGCATCATTTTGGACAAATTTTAAGGTAAATTAATGCACATTTTTGATATTTCTTAGTCCTTTGGAAATTCTTTGATATTTGAGAGTCCTTAGATGCAATCTGGTGCATTATTTTGGACATGAAATTCTAAGGTAAATTACTGCAAATTTTTGACATTTCTTACAGAAGAGACGAATAATGGGTTTCCGTGCTTGGAAAGTGGGGGGGGGGCTAAAGCATACTTCAGCCCCCACAAGTTTCGCTGGGTGCTGTCGCCCCCCAGCCCACGCTTCCTACGCCTTTGCTGTGAACAATGCACATCTTGTGTTAACAAACACATTCAAGCATAAATAAATTGCTCTGAAGAAATACTGTACATAGGCTAGTCACATCAAGGGATATCCCACAAAGACAGTATACAGTTACAATTTGTTTTATTCAATTAAGCAATCACAATGCATGCACGCTGAAGGTTATCTGATCCAAATGATCAGTAACTTGGTTCTTTTTATAAAACTAATAACCCATTGTAGCATTTAATTAATCAATTCCAATTTCCATTTCCTACATGCTCGCATATCCTTATTTTAAAGACAAAGGCTGTCTATCAAATAAAACTCTAGTGAACTTCCACAACAGTCCTCTGCTTTGTTGGCAGAGAATCTTCTGCAATATTAAAAGCATTATTTCATACAGGTTTTCATAATGGCAGAATTATCGATAAAAATCTTAAAACTATAATTTCACCTTAAATTGAGATACTTGGCATCTCTGAAAGATGTCCCATTTCTTTCAGTCATGGGGTAAATGTGATCTTAATGTGCTGGAATAATGTACTTTTGCGCTTATATTTGACTTTAGGAATTCTTGAGAATTTGCTTTTTGGCATCTGGTGATTTCACTTCTGACATCAAACAAAACTCATATGGGTTTTCTGCTGGATTTAATGCAACACCATATGAAGCATAAAATCTATCCAAGCTTCTAACATTGAGATAGGCTATAGTGTTAAAAAGGTTTGGAGAGTTTGACCTCCAGTGACCCGAGATGACCTTTGATCTCCACCAAAAGTTAAAGTATTTTCCCCACCATAAGGTATCCACACACTAAGTATGAAATCTATCCAAGCTTCCTACCTTGATATACTGTGTCATGCTAACAACAACAAGGTTATCAGTGTTTGACCTTGGTGACGCTAGATAACCTTTAACCTCCACCAAAAAACTGTATACCACAGCTTCTCACTATCTGACTATGGTGGCTTTATATACCTAATATGAAATCTATCCAAGATTCTTACCTTGAGATATTGTGTTAACAAAGTTTTCAGTATTTGACTCTCAGTGACCCCAGATGACATTTGACCTCCACCAAAACAATAGAATTTATCTTCTCACCATAACCCATCCACATACCAAGTTTGAAATCTATCCGAGCTTCCTAACTTAAGATATTGTGTTAACAACAAGCTCTCAGTGTTTGACCCCGATGACCTTTGGCCTCCACCAAAAGGAATAGCATTTATCTTCTCACCATAACGCATTCACATATTAAGTATGAAATCTATCCAAGCTTCCTAACTTGAGATATCGCGTTAGTAAGGTTTTCAGTGTTTGACCCCTGGTGACCCCAGATGACTTTTGACCTCCCCAAAACAATAGGGCACACCTTCTCACTACGACGCATCCATATACCAAGTTTAAGTTTAGTCCATCTTTCCCTTGTTGAGTAACAGCTTACCGAAGCAAGCGTCACAGACACACACACACACACACATACACCCGTGTCAACCTGACTGGTTCCTTTGCTTAAGGAAGGAACCAAAAACGGCGTTGCCGTTGCCTACGTAGCAGGCTGTACGGGGTATTCCTTGCTCAGTCATATTCCTAGGTGGTTTGGGATGCAGGCTGAGGAGTTGAGCAAACCGAGTCCGCTCCGCCGGGTACGTTGCTCGTGACATTACCAGGCCCGTAGCCAGACAAGGTACTGAAGGGGGCGAAATGACTTCCAGGGGGCGAAAATTTTTTCAGGAGGGCCAAATGTGTAAAAATGTGTTAAGTCAATGTCAACTTGAAGACTTAAGGAGGAATTTTCAAGGGGGCTTTTCCCCTTCCCCCTCCCTTTTTTGGCTAAGGGCCTGGACATACTGTACTGCCTATACTCTCACGTAATGATACTGACGTCTATTTTGACACTATAAAATTGTTTTGTTCGCTGTGGCAAAACAGCAAACTTCTCTTGAAGGCACAGGGAGCTCCACCGTGACCATTTCATGAGGAGCTTCAAATACAGAGTGATACCCCTTGAGCTTCTCAGCGGGCGGCTTGGGGGGGGGTAGAGACTTGTGTCCCAAGCTCTCCTCCCAACAGGCATATCTCGACGGCTACGTCACTGCTTGTTACAAAGTAACTAGCAAGACCTTTACTTCAATAGAGAAAGATCGTTTCTTTTCATATAATCCTTTGGGTAAAACACATCTCTCCTTCATTCCAGTGGCATCGTTTTCCGATCATAATGGTAGAAAGTTAATATTTCGTACTCAGAATCGATAGGATCTTTCATCTTAAATGTTGTCGGATAACATTATCTCGAGAAATTAGAATAAAATCTGTCGTGGACTCACGTTGGTCTTTCAGTGACTTTCCGTATGTCTAAGTTTTCATGAAATATGCCATTTTTGACATTCCTGTTCATGAAAGGCATAATGAAACCCACGTAATCATCTGACATTTCTTACGAAGTGCAATTTATCTCTTGATCAATTGCAATTGCTACTCTACTTAATCAAAACTTCATGCTTTCTCACCACTTTCCCCTCCTTTCCTGTTAGACATCACGATCACGTATTGTGTCCAATTGCATCAGGTAATAGCGTACGTAAGTGTCCAAACGAATCCACTTTATGCTCCCAACGACCTAATCCTTCGAGTCCATTAATATTTTCGAATAGAGCTAGCCCAGAAATGACGTGAAGATGTCTAGTATAGTGTGATTTGGTACCGACGTCTATAGACTGGTAATTATGATTTGTCATCGTAGTTCGAGAGGAATCTGTAAATCGCGATTGGTTTCATTTCCGGTTGTGACGTCACTAACCATCCATTGGTTTATGCGTGGGCACGATCATCAGTTACGTTAGAATCCCAACAATGTACCGAACATAAAACAGAAAACGTTTCCTAAAGGGTCCATTCTCTTTTCCTTTCTTTCAATTTGTTTTCCGTCTCCCGCGCCTTGGGCAAGTTCTGGCTAGATACGTGCGCGTAAGCAATCTCTGTTATTATTGTTATTCTGACAAGCGGATGGATTAGGCAGACACTTTAACAGTAGGCTTTATATATATAT
>WURT03000010.1:74411-93637 GCA_009936505.3 Holothuria glaberrima | reverse complement strand
TTTTGTGTCGATGTGTAAGCCACTGATGATACCTTCATCCCCACGATTTTGCAATGACAGATCCCCCTAGTAATGTTAAGGTCGTTTGTGTACCTTATCCAACTTTATACATAACTTTGCCAATTGCTACCCCTTTAACTGAAGGAGACCCTTAGCAAGTCGGTTACACAATGGAGTAGGGAAAAAAGCCAGTGAGCCACAACTGGAAAAAGGCCGTGGCCGGCCCGACTTAAACCAATTGTTTAGAAACTGAGCCGAAAAACCTCATCTAATTGCAAACAAAATCCTATACCAAACCCATGTATTAAATTCTCGATGTTTTTTTTTTTTTTTTTTTTTTTTCGTGCTTTGCATCAGCGTCATATAAATTGATGCTGTACTGCAGTGACTAGGAAGTTTTGATGAAGTTGCCTCGTTGTTACTTCCTGTAGGACAATTTGAGACTATTTCCAAAACTGTAACCTCTCACTTTTCCCACTTTTCCCACCAACTACCACCATCGTCAGCAAATTGACTGGTGGTTACCCTACCTTAAATTTGCGATCATCGTAGGAAAAATATTTTATTAGCATTTTTAATTTACTCCTGGAAAAGCAGGATTGTCCCAAGAAATGGTCCAAAATGACCGCAAAAGCAGTCAAATGTACGACAAAATAACTAGGGAAGTCCCCTCAGTTTGCAGCCTCCGGCGCTCGCAGTTTAAGGCTTCGCCGGCCACAACGTCCCAAGATGCAGCATTCAATGAAAATTACTTCCCTGGCACTGTAACTGCCCATGCCCTTGGTCATGCCCGTGTAATACTACCCATAAAACATTTCACTGATTTTTTTGTAAAGCATCATATACTCTATATGGCTTCAAAAGTATCTCATTTTTTACTTTTAAACAACTTGAGGGAGTCTCGTACAAGACCATCGAACAAAATGGAACATGAAAAGAATGAATCAAAAAGCAGGATATACACTCTAAAACCACTTAGGTCACGAGGATACTGAACCAATATTTGGGTCAAATTTTAACCCAGTTTGGGTCAAATGTAGCTTTATTTCGGTCATTATTAGACCCAATAATTCTAGTCCGTTTCCTCCTGACCCACTTTTGGGTCAAATTGACTCAACTGTTTTTACAGTGAAAGGTTCCTATACCTTGCTGCTCTATGGAAAGAACACGCACCTGGGAAAAGTAGGAAATATGTTATGTAATGAACACTACTTCATTTAAAACTAAAGAAAACAATACTACAACCTCGAGCACTGTCCCAATTTTTGTCTCTTAAGCCCCGGGAAACCCTCAAAATAATCCATTTCCCTCCTTCCTCGAGCCTCTGCATTATCTTTCCTGTCCAATTATTAGTCATATGGAGTAAGAATATTATTGAAAGAAGTCAAATTGTAATTTTTGTGGTCTGTTAAGTGTCCACCTTGTGTAATTTGAAGCTGAAGCTAAACTGCATCATTTCAATGCCTACAATTTCGTAAATACCCCAGAGCTTCCGAGGGCTCCCCCCTGAACCCCACAGGGGTCCCACAGGGGTTCTGTCCCTGGACCCCACCAGAGACCCTAACGCGGGTAGCTGGACATTAGGGAGAGCGCCTTGCGCTCTCTCGGCGCCTCTGGCTCCGTTTTGCAGTCCACCCGGGTTCCCCCATTTTCAGTTATCAAATCCCCCATGTTCACGTGCAATATTAATGAAATGCCATACCAGGACAATTAGGGCACGTCCTACATTTTTCTCACCAATAGAAGTGTAGAGATGTGACAGTACCATGATACTAAGCAATATTGGTTTGAAAACTGTGATGTTTAGCTTTCCTGGCAAAGAGTAACCGTTAGGCATGATAGCCTAGTGTGCAGCGTAGGCTACAGTAAATACCTATACGGCAGCCGACCCTAATCTTTACAGACAAGAAGGCCTAGCCTGTACCCTTGAACAGTGCCGTGTTTTCCGTTGCACTCTTCCAACACAGTCATTGTACAGTGTACAAATTTTTCACATCTCCCGGTCATAAAGTCAAGGGACCTCTGATGCTCTCAAATAACAATTTTTCTCACCAAACTTCTTTCATCAACTCTCCTTCAAACGTTACGCATGCAGAGAATATTTTATCCGAGCAAACCTTCTCAAATAGATGTGCTATTTGAAGCCTAAAAATGAGGCTATGCGTACAGTGTGGTCAGTTGCAAAGCATGTTCACACTCACAGATATCATATGGGCCATTAGTTCCTTCCCACAGAATGCTATGCACAGTAATTCCACATCTTGAAGAAAGACCTGTTGAAACGACCAAAATATTCTGCATTGATGTGCTAGTTATTTAATAGAATTGTCGGGGCCCGTAGCCATGGGGGGCATTTCGGGGCAATGCCCCCCAAAAAATATTTCTGCCCCCAGATGAAAATTGAAACTGCATAATAATTAATGTGCTGGAATATTTTATGCCCCCCAGTCACAACATTTGCCCCCCAATCACAACATTTGCCCCCCTAAAAATGTGAAGCTGGCTACGGGCCCGGAATTGTCCCTGGTTGTTTTCTTACAGGGAAAATTTAGGGACATAAAATGAAAAGAACTCACAATTACAATTCTGTCCCCTAAAAAACACAAAAATGTCTCAAATGTTAAATATTTCCAACACAAGTGGATTCACTGATTTCCCGTAAATTCCACTTTCGCATTTTGAACCAACAGTGCAGTAAGATGAACACGTACTGCACGGATTGCAGAGATAATCCCTATCACACATTCGCAACTGCGTACGCCTTTGTTCTAATTATTGCTGTAAGTTTTTCACGAAACTCGTACCTTTCACTGTCTTCAGCGACAGTGGACAACAATTTGGACTTTTCGCACGCGTAGCAGCTTGTAGTTCTGCTCAGTACATAGTATGTGTGGTGTAATGTAAAGATTCGTATGTTGAATCCGTTAGGAAGGACGTTGAGCAAGAAAGTAGGGCATTCCCTACAATCGTAGCCCGAAAGTTTAACAATTTAATTCATGTAAATTTACAGTTAAAAAGTCTATTTCTTGCAATCTAGAGCATTTTCTGCAGATGCCAGTACTTAAACCATGCGGGCTACCCAGGCAGTGGTGTCACAAGGAGATCGGGAAGGGGCCCGGGCAGAGAAATCAGGATTTTATCCTTAGAGGGGCAGCAACCGTATCAAGTGGGCAATATGTGACACTTTGCAAGCGGAGCGCCAACATCAGTGGCTCGAAGTGTGTGAAGAAACTTTTGCCAAAGATGCCTCCTAGCATGCCGAAAACTGTACTTCCGGTGCCTTTTTACTTCCGGTGCCTTGTTATTTTTATCTACATATTCCTACCTGCAAGTTTTCATGCTTTAAAGATTTACATTTCAAAAGGCTTAAATTTGAAAGTTTTATTTATTTTTAATCGCTTTTAGGAAATAAGACGCCCCAATTCTTAAAAGGCTCTGCCTTATTCATTATTTTACAAAGGCTATTGCAATTATTCTTTCTTTAAAATATACATTCATTTAAACGAATAATTTAAATTAGTATCATGTGGATATATGCAGGAATTCGTAATTTAGCATATTAGTAAAGGGATAGACCGAATATGATACATTTTTCTGTTCTCGCGTATGTATCCCGTAGACTCTTAATAAGCAATTACTGGGAATTATGGTTATGGTATGCGTCGTTCATGTCAATGGCATTTAACTGTAGCCAAAAGCGACGCATACCAAAATAATATCCCACAATCCTTTGTAATCGCTATTTTGCAAAGGGGTATGCACTATGCATGCATTGCAAACGTTAAAATATTAATACCTATGTCCATAGAAAAGATCACGCAGCTTATCCACGATGCACGGGCTAAAAAGCATACAATGGCCTGTTTGGTTCACTGATTTTCTTTTAACATCGATTTCAGCCACTTCACCGGCGTCTTGCCTGCTTCAGTAGAAATCAGAGTTAACCTGACCAACAGGTAATGGACTGCCTGGTCGAAGGGATACCAAAAGAGGCAATGAAGCACGCCCCCGGCGCAGAGTGAGCCGGACTAGTTTAATAGGTATATGCTTGTGCATATGTAAATGTGTGCGTATAAATGGTACCATGGAACCCTGGTCAGCTGGTAGGGAAAACGTCCTGCAACCTTGGTAGTTCCATATATTCTAACCGTATCAATGAACCTTCGAGAATCTACTTCGGGTGATTGGGTCAGTTGACCAAATCATACTCTCAAGCAGTCCTATAGCAGTCTTGAACATAGGAGTAGACGTTGTCTTTCCTATGGGGTGGGATTCCTAATCAACAGATGTTAAAGGGGTTGTCATTTACCTTTGGGTGCCAATGTCGTGTACTTCAGGGACAAATCGCCAGACAGTGCCCGTTGTCCCGGTAAGTTGCAGCTTTCCTATTACATAACTCAAAATTCATGGAGTTCTCAACTTATCAAAATTGTGTAAGTAAGTTCGTGCCAACTACAACCGACAAATCACAATTATAGAATACCCCGCACATGGATGTGCAGTGGCTACGTACAAGGCTACGAGGTCACACACTTTGCTTCAGACGTGCTCAAAATGCCTACGAACGCACAATGCAAATTTGCATGCTAATAATTTAGGCACTGATGTGGGGGCTATTCTATAATCACTCCACAAACATTGTGCGCCTTGTTCTCCCTTAACTTAACATGTATCATAAACGAGCGTGTTCTATAAAAGAATAGAATTTCGTTATATCATTACAAGAAGGATATTCGTTAGAAACCATGAAAAAGGATTCAGCAGAAATGGAAGTGTGTAAATGTGACGTCCGCTTCTCAATACCTAGCTAGCTGTAAATCTTAATAGCCTTGGTTTGAAATTGGTCGCTTGTGATGGCAAAGTTCGTTTAAGGCTAAGCTCCATGGTTTTGCTCATTAATTAGTGTGATGCTATATTTAGCTGAATGACGTCACCATCGAAATGTCTAATGGGGACTGAGCCTTCACGTGATGCGAAACTGGAGGCTGGAAATACACTAATCCCCTCGTCGATGAATTGACATGATTGGTATATGCAATTAATATATTTACGATATTAATCGTAATACTTCAATATGCCTGGACTAAGAGATGCCGAGTGGTACTAGAACGCTTCGCCTTGTGTGCGCATGCGCACATCCTGCTAGTGAAAGAATTTTTATCTTTGTGACAGTAGCACTAAATTCGGTAGCGATCCCTGAGTATAATAAGGTTTGGAAGCTAAACGTAAGTTGTCAAACAAGACGCATAAAGCTTTGTGTTTTCTGTGTGTATGTATGTGGGTGTATTTTTGACCGTCTCACCTCCCATGGTTCCTTAAAGATGGCGCACTACTCTGCGGAGTGTTTTGATGTCCTTTAGCTCAGAAGAATTTGTCATTTGTACAACCTTGGTCAGTGTGTTTCAATATGCTTGTACTATGATAAGGGAGGGAAGAAATGGGGGACTTAAGTTCAGGTACGGGATGGCCCTAGCCAGTTTTTCCGCTAAGCCCGTATGACGCGATTTTGACGCAGTGGCTCGCGTGTTTGACGCAATGATGTTCAGGAGGAAAAGTGAAAAGTCAGGGTTTCAGATTTTCCCAGAATTGACAAAAAATAATATGACATCCAAAAACTGGTGGTTAATGGTCCATCAAATCACTGTAAATATAAAATCGATTTCACGTTACGAAAAAATATTTGGAGAACGCGGCAATACCCTACTATGCCACGCTGATCGTCGATATCGAGGCCTAGCTATAGCTATGTGTGTTCACGTAACGACAGCATGCACTAACTGCAATGTATCCGCAATATACATGCACCATATCTCGCTTACGACGTTTACACTTGCTACCGGCTAGCTCCATATAACTGACTGAACGTTATTGCCATGCATCGTTAATTGCACAGCATGTAAACAACAGTGAGGAGGAAGACGGTGCCACCACTTGAGTGGCTTGACTGAACACTGTATCACCCCAAATAAAATAGTTGAAAGCCACAAATTGAGTTTTCCCTCTTTCATAATATTCTTGTAATTAATGAACTGAAGATGTTACCTCTGAAGAAGTAGAAGTTGAAAGGTTAACTTGCCATCAGTGAGTCTAACTTAGTCAACAGGTCAAGATTTGCAACAATTTGACTCAGTGGCAATTTTTTAGAGGAAACACTGGCCCTAGCCCTGTAATTTTCTCTCATTTGCAAACACCTTGAAATGAATTTCGCCCTGAAATCCTCATTGTTTGTTCAAAAGGATCTGCTCCCCCCTTCCACTTACCCTTTTATGCAGCAAACACACACTCATACCTTCATGATTGCACTTCAAGTCAAGCTTTATATCAAGCGGACACAGACCGAGAGCCAAAGCTGACAAACAGTAGCTCTCGGTTGTATGATTTTCGGGCAGAACCGGGAGCAAATATTTCTTGACCAGGAGTGGCCTTTAACAATTCTTGATTTATACAAAGTGTGATACGTTCAAACAACGAAGCTTTAGCGGGCGCTAAATACAGAATATTGCCGAGTCCCGGTTGTCTTGTTTTTGAGAGGACCGGGAGCAAAACATAACGAACCGCGAGGTGAAAAGCGCCCGGCGCCCGTTTAATATAAGCCTTGCTCAAAGTGGGCACGACACGGCCAAATAAACTTTTGTGTACTGCAAGATTGGATACAGTATTGTATAAATATCATTTCACACACAGTTGAAACCTCTGTAATTCGGCGTAAATGAAATTTGAAGAGAAACGTACACAAACCCCATTTCGAAAAATGCCACAACAGGTCACCTGACTGTTATGACGCAATTGGAGGCACAAACACTGCGCTTTGTAAGGACGTGTATCTAGATGTGGAACTAACACAGGGCTGACATAAAGTTATCTTAGGGTGCGTTTTTGTCAACTGTTAGTGTTAGTTTTTGATTGACAGGTCTATTGTGACGTCACCACAATGACGCATTCGCCATGGTAATCATCTAACAGAACTAACAGCCTCAACTGGATGTTAGTTCCGTTAGAACTGGACCACGCCTACTAACAGTCGATTAAAAACGCACCCTTAGCAACTTCATGAAAAGGCTTACATCACAATACCCGCGCAACATACAGAGCACAAAGCGTGGACCGAGCTGGGGGCAATTCACATGGTTGTATTTCGGTATATATGGACGTAGTTTAGTCCGGAAAACGTTCGTTTTATTTCAAGCTGTACCCAAAGATTACTTACTGAGAAACTTACGTTGACAGTGTCATGTCCACTTTAAAGGGCAAATCTCGTCACTCCAGACAGTTCCAATTTTCTCAACTATGAAACTTGTAGCTCCTCCCATAACTGTATAATGCTCCTCCTTGTGCAGACACAAAAACCTATTTTATTGCTTAAGGCCATGTACTGGTGAGCATACAAGGCTGTAATGTAATCCAAGCACTCTCTCTCTCTTTACATTGTGTGGAATGTGAGCTACTCTGCATCTTTTAAATTTTCAAACTTGCTGTCAATCAAAGAGCAGTCACCAGCTGAGAATTTTGATACCCCACACTAAAATACACTTTGGGGTGACGAGTGTATGCCTTTACTCGTAATAATATTTCCTACCATGAATCCTAATATTGTGTAATCAAATAAAATGTTAACGTTACCATTCACCAATAAAATAATATACAAGTTCGTATCCAGGGCTTTACAGAAAAAGTATAGCTCTGTTTGTGAGAGCGCTGTACAAACTCGCCAGCACAGGGACGCGAAGCAACGCCAGGGTCTCAACGGTCCTCCAACAGTCCTACAACATACAGACATATGGGAATTGGACTGTTGGATGGTATTTCATGGCATTTGGATATCAAGTTAACATACGAACTCTGTATCATCAGCTCTGAGATCGCCTCAACAGAGATAATAGCGCAGAAAAGGGGGGGCCTTTGCTGGGACCGGTAAATCCCTAACCCCAAGTTTGACCTCAACCTACTGTTTGTAAAGTACGGAATCATAAATTATCTTGTCGTGAAAACGCTGCATAAACTTATCCAATGAAAGTCGTGCGATTAAGGGTGAGCATTATTCAGTGTCTTATGCGAACAGTGTTTCGGTATTGCTATTGGTTCTTGTTGATAGGCTTACTGGAGTGAAATCCTGCTTTGACGGGTATACCTCATCGTATATGTAAACGAATGCTAAACCAGACATATATATATATATATATATAGATAGATATATATATATATATATATATATATATATATATACAAAGCTCAGCTTTCTCACTTTACCGTCGCCAGATTTTTGTATCAGAGAAGATATTCATAATAAATGGTTCATTTGGTATGAAAAATAGAGGCTTTTCGTCCTAGCACATACTCATAACAAACATTCCCTAGTCAATAGGGCCACGAACCGGAGTCTTATCAATAATTTGACTAGAATGGAGTCAAAATTGAAAAGACTTGGTTGAAAAAATAATTTAGTCATTAAACGATTCCGATTTGTGTCCTAGTTGATTACTCTCGTCAAATTCGAATAGGAAGTTTAACATGTTTGAAATAAATGCTCAAGTAACATGGTCTTGCTGTTACAGGCTATGCAGTGGCGTATATACATGAATTCGCAGGGGGTGTTTCGGGTGTGAACTATTTTGGGACCAACTACATTTCTTGGAGACCGACTCCCATTGACATAGTTATACGATCCGATTTTCCTAGATAATTAAAATTTACAGGACGGTAGTAATCATAGGCGTACGGGACTCTTCCAATTTGGGGGGCAGAAAATTTTTTGCCCGAATCTAAAAAAGTTGCCCGAATTTTTTTGCAGTTCAGGTGCATAAAATAGACCACAACCACTACATGCACGCGAAAGTTTCTGCACATTTTTTGGGCATTCGATCAAAAATTCGGGAACTCAGTAGAAAATTCGGGCAATCTTTTTACTCTTACTTCATCTCTGCCGGGATTTCAATTTGAGTAAGGTATCAAAGGTTGTTCATGTCTGGTCTACTGTTACAAAGGCATACTGAACTGGATTTGAGACCAACTTTTTGGCGCTTAGAGACCGACTTTTGATTTTCACGTAGGGGGTGTCACACCCACCCACACTTACGTCCCTAAGGATATGTTTCCCCTTGACACAATGTTTAAGTTTAACGTTTGAGGATCACGAAGCCCATTGGCTCATCAAGGACCCTATACCGGAGTGAGCGTGGATAAACACCGGCGAAATTCGCCTTCTCTTTTCGACCACGGGGCTTAGAGGTTACCGAGGCAGTCGTGTACTAATCGCTCCCAATCATGCTCCCGGGACCGCCATTTAATGTCTATCCCAGTCTTTAGCCACTTTCCCGAAGGAAGAGGCTCTGCACCCCTGCTCGACAGCTGAGTCGAGCAAAGCTCGCAACTTTCTGAATCGGGCAACTTCCTGAAACGGACAATCAAATACCCAATTAAAGTTATCAAAACGTCCAAAGAAAGTTCGACCTCTAATCAGGGAGCTGCTAATAGCAACTCCCTGCTCCAATCAACTTTTCGTCAGTTCCCCCAAACTTTATATCTACATACCGCCCTCGTTCCCAAGGTCGTCGACTATGAAGCCGAAATAGTCCAAGGGTGTGTTGCTGGCACGTTAAAACGCTGTGTGTGATTTTTACCGACGAATTTTCAGTCCTGCTAAAATTTTTCCATCCCAGACAAACAACCTTTTCAAAATATAAAATTTGTAAGACTATTTGATTTGTATAGCAACAGTAAGTGCTGTCCCTTTTTATGACCTTTTCTTCAAATCTTCGATGTCTTTTCTTTTTTCGATACGTTTCTATACAAAAATTAAAAGGGTAGAACGTGAGAGATCTTTTCGTAAGCTTTACTACTGCTTTCAGTTAACTTTTTATGTTAGTCTGTTTTTCATTTATTTTTTAATTTATTTTATTTACTTATTTATTTTTCTTTTTATGTTTTACTTTTTATTTAATTTATTTGATTATCTACTTTTTTGCCTCATAACAGGGAGGCATGCACAGAAATTCCAGTATCATTTGAATGTAAACAATCAAACATTCTGTAAAGATCTCACCAACATTTTACTTTTAAGAACGAACTTGGGCAGCGTAACTACGTCTTGCATTGGGACAGTTGGAAACATAAGCGGAGGCTCCCACCTATTCCGTGCCTGTGTATTCCTTCTACAATCTTGTTGTTTTAATGCAAAAGTGCATATTTAAACGTCATTTTTAAAGACCATGAATGCAATTGGGAAAATAATTTCATCCAACTGTCGATCTTTGTCGTTTCCAAGACTTCTCACTACCTCGGGAAATATTCTTTCTCGTTTCCCCCTGTTTATCTGAGCTCCTTGCTCGCTTGTCATCCCGACCAGACGTCATTTAATCTTTATTTACGGATTATGAAATTCGCGAGTAATAAATTGCCTTAAAACGACTTCAGTTTTTTTTTTCATTTCCTTTTTCATTTTAGAGACCTGTATCAAATGTAATAACACACTTGAAACAAACCACTAGACACAAAGAGACACTTCCAAGGAAGTTTCTGTCTTTCCGGGTTCATTTTATAATTCTATTGTAATATTCTGTAACTTCCGATTGTTTTAAGTCTAACCTTGCTACCTATACGGGGTAATTTATGAGGGTTACGGGAGGATGGGACCTAACAGGGAACACTGCCTTTCATGTCTCAGCCAGGCCCATAGGCCCTGCCAAGGCATATAGGGACGATATAGCTCTTCTGGGGCGAATATACATAAATGCATAAAGGCAATAGTTATTCCTTTTTCTTGCGATATTTTTCTAGGGGCACACAGCCCCCCCCCCCAAACCAACTCATCCCCTCCCTTGACTTCGGTTAGTCTCAACTCGAAAGTGGTCGAATGTCGCGAAGCTAGCTAGAGGAAGGAACCTGCTGTTTTTTTTTTTTTTTTTTTGTTTTTCTTTTTTTTCTACATTCCGTGGAAGCGAAACATAGCAAACCATACAAATCCTGGCTTAGAAATGCAAAACCTGCAGTAAACATTTTTTACTTCTCAAGAAAAGGCACTAGGCTGACAAATCACAGAGATCTTCATTTAAGATTTCCGTATTCATATATTCTGACTCTCTGTACAAAAAAACCGTCTTCAATGTACATTTGAAAGGAGAAAATATCGAACAAGCATATGGTACACTATTTCACATATTATACATAATTTTTATACAAAGTATGAAAAACCCAAAAGAAATATTATGTATAAACATTGCACCCTTTCGACACGATGAAAACCAAGGCCGATTACGTAAGTACGACGTAACTCGACAGCAACGACCAGACATGAAACATGTTTGCGAAAAAAGAAATTAAAATGGTGTCTTTCTTGATTAGACTCTCGGACAAAACTCAAACATTGTAAAGTACCATGATGCATTGACATGACAGAGTATGGTGAAACATCCGTACATTACGAATACGATTGAACGTGTCACATGTGTGTGAGCGGTTGACATAAGAAATATAAGACTTTCTTCAAAATTTGATAAATTGTCTGACGGTTGCAATACGACGAAGTGATTATTAATCATAAAAACCGGTTCCACAAATATGACATAACGGAAAGTTCCGTCAGCCTCTCGCAAATAAATTATGACAAGCAGAATTAAATATTGAGGCCTCACATAATTCATGCACTTATTTTAGGCTATGACTGGTTTATGGCTCGTAGGAGTGGGACGAACCCAAAGAGAGCTGTAAAATATTTTTGATTAATGCTCCCTGACTGTGGTGGAGACTATATTTCATAAAGATTCTCACTGAAGCGTACAGAGAAAGAGATCCGAGAAGTAACAATGGTTTATGGGAGTAATTGAACCTGGCCTCGGATGAACCCTAGCCACAAAAAACAGATCGTAACATCCTACTGAAAAATAAGGCAATTAAAAACGTGCAGGCTTTCAAATGAACAGAGCTTACAAGTTAACAACATACAGTGCAACTTTCTTACATGAAACAACACGAAATACCAGATTAATCTGGACATTATTTTTTTGTTTTGAATACGTGTAATGTTTTCTTAAAAAATTTTAAGTGAAGGAAACGAGTCACAATAATTCCAAATTCAATTGCTAACAATCTGAGAATTTTTTAAGCTTTAGAAAGCTGACATCATTTAGTCGTCTGGTTTGGGTTATGGAAATTAAAAAGCCTTAAGCTGGTGTGATAACTAAAATCAGCTTTTAAAAACAGTCAAAAACTAGAATGAGGAATGTCTACATGACCACCGTGACATTTCACACAACGTATGACACGAATGAAAGAATTAATAGGCCTACAAGTGAAGACAAAACTTGTGCGTTGCAACTTAGATCAGTTTTAACTTTTTACACAAACAACCCACAATTGTAAATGGGTGAATAATTCATTTTAGCATAAATATGCAAGTAAAATGGGAGATATCTCTACCATTCTAATTTTAAAGAATGGCATTTTAAAACGGTTCAAACTGTTTACAACACCCAACCATCTCTGGCAATAAAAACAAAAGTACTGTTTTAATTATTCTGAGATTAACATAAAGAGCGATAAAGTTTGTTTTTGACCATATTAACCGTACTTGTTGATGTTATGACACATTGTACTTTTACCAGAGGAAGATTTTACAACCTTTTAATGATTATAAACATTATTCAAGGACGTAGTACTTTTATCTCCTTACTCACAGAAAAAGCCACAAATGTGACATTTTTTTCCTGTCAAAAAGGAGTTTTACTATCAACTCCCACAATTAATGCGGCAGTGCCGCCGACGCTAACCTGCTCTTCATGTCATGTAGCGCATATGGCGAGTAGTAAGCGGCGGGAAGGCCCGGTAGGGCTGTGATGGCTGGCGTCGACAAAGGAGCTTTGTAGGGGTAGTACCTAAGAGCGGAGTTAGGGCTGAGTGCTGAAGGAAGGGTGGGTTTTGCAAAACCTGGTAGAGTACTTCCGGCCAAGGGGGCAGCCGTGGGGTAGTACATGTAGTAGGCGCTCAGTTGGGCGTTGAGAGAGGCTGCTAAATCACTCGCTGGGTATGATGAGGAATTTTCAGAGTTCTGTTGTGTGTGCGTCCTCAGATGTTGTAGCAACTCTTCGCTAGAAGCGAACCTTTTCCCACAATTCGTATTACCGGAGACCCAGTTGCAGACGTGACCATGTTCCGTTTGCGCAGGTGCAGGAAGGGTGCTGAAAGGCGGGTACAAGTACGGCGTTAGTCCCGCAGACGGACTGCTGGCAATGCTGGTGGGTATCGGACAAGCGGGAAATGGTGCTCCTGGGAGGGGGAAAGCCAAAGGCACTGCTCCTGGTAGTGGATAGCTATCATGTCGACACTGTGTACATCCAGACGAGGCAGAGGCAACGGCGTGTTGAGATGCCTGGCAGTTGTTACAGTAAGGGTCACGGCAAATTGGCATGAGTGTTGTGGCACCGTCAGCGGTTTTCACCCGGGCGTAACCGGGAGCAACGAGAGGATTAGAGTCTGATTTTGCGGAGGCAAGAGCTGCTGAATCCAAATGAGAAAAGTGACTTGACAATTGGGACGAACAACCACAGCTGTGAGAAGAACCAAACAGTGGCTGACCAGGTTTGTAATAGGCAAGTCCGGGCGACGTGAGATGCGCAGCTGGTAGGATTGTTGGGGCGTGGCTCGACTGTATCGGGACAGAGTGCGACTTTAATTCCTTGCTACTCTGGTGGGAACTGTCCGAATGGAGAGAGGAACAGCCGAGACTGAGTCCTGTACTGTGTGATGTGATAGTGTCTGTTGCACTCACAGTGGTGCTACTCATTGAGGAATGTTCAGAACGAGGTTTTGTCGGAGAAACCGAGCGACTTGTGAAAGCAGTTGCACTAGCGATTGGTTTGGAATCTGCGTGCGATGTTGGCGAAGTGCGGTGAGAATCTTTACTCATGCTAGCGTACGACTTTGCGATAGAAAGTTCGTCCCGTTTCGATTTGAAAGGATCATAAGATTTCTCGTCTGAAATTGCTGTTGTTCCTTTCTCTGGTGACGATTTGCCACACCTCGAGTCCTGCGGGGTACTCGGCGTCTTAGCGTCGGTTGTGTTGTGGGGAAGGTCTGGTTTACCGATGCTGGAACACGTCTGTGCAAGGAGAGCCAAAGGACTCTTCTTTGCATCCAACTGCAAATAAAAAGAAGAAAATGCAAAAATTAAATAACCAATAGTGAAAAATCTAGCTAAAATAAAAAGAAAGAGTATAGAAATTTTACCCCTACAAGTTCAATATTAATAAATAACAAGCGATCCCAAGAGGCAAATGAAAACTTAAAAAAATATTTATTGAACCTAGTGTCATTCCGCCATCGGTACATTCCGCCATAGGTTTCGCACCTTTCCGCCATCCCCCATATTTATTAGCCTCATTGACATAGAGGCCTAAATAGGAGGGTATCGGACAATTTTTAATTGGCGGCCGAGCAATTTTGCCGAAATTTTATTCAAATTTTCCCAATGAAAAAATTCACTTCCAACGGGTGGCTGCAGGACCCAGCCCATGAATGAGTCGCAAAAGGCAGGTTAATTGAAAATTTGAGTGCAAGAAAAACATTGTAAGTTGGTTTCTATTTCTTTGCTTGAAGGTCGAAATAATTGAAAACAGGACCTACAGGATACAAAGAATTTGAGGCGATAAAAATAAACCAGGGATCATTTGTAACATGGAGCTGGCTTTGCAAAATTAAGGCAAATAAGGAAATCAAAAGCATGGATTTTTTCAAAATGTTTCCTTCGTTTTTCTCTATTTTTTTTTTTTTTTAATAATTTCATTACTTTCCCCTCATCATATAAAATGAGGGAAAACAGATTTCGAATCGTTTCATCATTTTATCAATTTATTAATTGGATATATTGGAATAATTAATGACATTGCACAAAACCAAAAGTTAAGGAAGGCATTCAACTTGTTTTCCAACCCCTCGGAGTGTTTGCATTTTATGAAATGATGGAAAATGTTTTCAGTTGTTAAATAACCTATGCATTGTATATGAGGGAAAGAAACGCTGCGTCTACTTTGTTAAAAAAATAAATCACGTTCCATAACACTTAATAGAATAGATACCAACTGGTGGGGTGTTCAATTTCACCAGAAGGACAGTACCTGTTCAAAAAACTATTAACGGTGATTACCGTTCAACTCACCCCTGCCCCGGCCCACCCCTCGCCTTCTTCCTTTAAAAAACTTTTTAACACAAATACTTCTTCTTTCTTTTAGTGGTTATAATAATATTAAAACAAAAGTTCTATTTTTGCAGAGGGTCTACTTTAAAAGTTTTCAATGTTTATATTTGATCACACTTTCTGTAGTTCCAAAATATTTCTCCGTTTTTTACATAGTTGCAATTCCACGTTTTTTTGCAGATCGACCTGTGTCTGTACTCAATCGTTCGATAATGGTTATATTCCGAACGTTATCATTAAAGCGAGATTAAAATGGATTCAAATTCAACAATTTTCCCTAAGCATAAAGCAGTTTTTCAAGTTCTACTTCTAGGAGGAAAACGAACATGTCAATTTAAAATCAAGTAAAGTTAACATTAGTAGGCTGTATTTCAGCTGTCTAAATTTGGAAAATTTCCACCTTCTACTTTATACAGGTTACAATACAATACAATCAAGACGTGAAATGCAAGAATATTCCTCTTGCACATGGAGAAAGGGGTCATATGACTAGTGTAAAATTAATGATATCGCATGTTGTACTACACGGGACTTGCCTTAATGATTTAGATACAGTTATCGGTAGTACGTGATGTGAACATTTTTTTTCAGTTTCAAAACTTAAGCAAATTTTCATTTCCATATTAAACTACATTGGAACTTTTAAGCGAAAGTGGCTAACACAATTCACTCAGTGAAAATGAAATATAATAAAACTCACCGTGGTTGGAAGAGGATCGAGCGGTTGTAAGTATTCCGTGTGCATGATAGGTTGTGATCGTGCAGCAAGCATGACGCAAAAAACCTGAGAAAATCGTAGATAATCACGGCAATTCCTGCCTTTCCACTGGACACTCTTTTAACAAAATGTTGCCTTCCGAGAAGAAACCAAAATACGAAGTTACACTAACAGCGCAGACGACGTGTAATTGACAGCGCGTGTTGTTCGAATCCAGTGTGGTCTTCACACGACAAATGCGACTACTCAAATGATTGTTCGTTCTTCAACACTCGTTCCGAAAGCAATAGAATTGTGCGAAGGGGATTTAGATTGTAAGAGCTGCACCACACACTAAGTCTTATGAGCTTGCCGCATTGCTAGACAACAGACAAAACCGCCAATTTACCGCCGACACTTTCTTGACAAACGTTCTACAACAGCTTCGCGTGAAAGGACGCTCAGTATGACCAATAGCAATCCGTCTTCGTTGACAACAAGGGCTCTTATTGGCTGTTGCCAACGAGTAGCTGTCAGTCATCAAAAGTGATTGATAAGTGATGACATCATGTGATAGAAACCAGCCAATGCGATCTGAGGTTGTTAATTCGCTTTGGCGAACGTACAGACTGGGTCTATAGACCGTAATCAATCAATGTATTGTCAGGGCCTTGTCAATTTCGGCTGATTTATGTCACCAATTCAAGCTTGTTGATTTCAGAGAGCAAAAAATGGAAGAGTGCTATAATATCCCTCGCGACGAAATAATGTCACTTGAAAATGAGGCTTTCGACTTGTGTTTGGACGATATAAATCCTACGGACAGTTAACTGGCGTCGTAATGAATATCTGTTGTGCTCAACAAAGGCAATGGCCGCGGTGTGTACTTTTACATTAGCCATGGTCATTGTCCAAATAACAGAAGTACACTTGAGGTTAGATAGGGGAAAATTGTGACACTATTATTTTTTACACATCTGCTGGTTAAGAAATTAAACTTTGGGAGGGCAAAATACAAGACAGCAAAAATAAAATTTATAAGAAATTGCCCAAACAGTATCAAAGTTTGATGTGGTCATGTGGGAGTATAAAATTAATAGCAGAGACAACAGTGAGGAATAAGAAAGAATTCGGTCATTTCAAACTACTGCTAGTATTGGCGCTAGTTGTTCATAACCAAAAACCATTTTAAATGCTCACAGTTAATGGTTTTCCTTAAAAAAAATCTTCATAGATACATGATCTTCCTATTGAAATTTGAGAAAAAGTAGAGTGCTGAGGACCATGCTTTGTATACTTTCACTACACAATTTTTAACCAGTCTGTCCGGGAACTGGGGGAGGGGGCTACAAGGGTTAAGGTATGATCGATACTCGTTCTGGGGGCGCCATCCAAAAAGTTTTCGGAGGCTATTCTAGCCATGCTAATATTGGCACTTACTGCTCCAATCACCTCAGTACCCCAGAATTTGTAGAAGAAAGGTGGAAAATTGAATACTTGCTCAAAGCCAAGTCTGTTTGCTGCAGTGAATGCGTTCATCCTATTTAGGGAATTTTATGTTGTTTCTTGTATTTCACTTCATTTTATGTTATTTTATTAGTTATTTTATTTTATTACTTTATATTAACTTTACTATTTTTTTTTCAGTCCACACTTTCTTTTGCATCCTTTTTTAGCTGCTTTCATGTTTCTCAAAAATGGTTCAAGTGTTTTTTTTTTCATTCCCTCCTTCTGACATTCTTTTTTTTTTAATATTTTTATTTATTTCTGCATAAAACAGGGAATTAAAAGATCGTTTATTTCCCACTGTTCTTCATGAGGATACAGTACATATCTTACCTTGCCTGGAAAGAATCCCAACGACTCACTTAGGCTGAATTTTCAAAGTAAATTAAATGGCAACGATTCTGCCTACGACTATTTTTTTTTTCTTTTTTTTTTTTTGCCCTTCGTGAGGAGGAGACCAGAAGATAGAGACGTTTTTTAATTCTCCTGAAATGTTTAGATTAAGGAAACGCATGGTTCTGGCCTTAGCGCCACCGAACAAAGCATGTACACATTGAAGCAGGGAGGTTAAACAGAAAGGGTGGGGTCGAATCCCCGACTGTCTATTGAAGGGAAATTTTGCGTTTGTGTTACAGACAATTTTCATACTTTTTAAATCAATATTAATAGATACAGAATAAAAGACAATTCAAAATAAGCTTTCTTTTCAAGGAAAATGCTCTCACATGAAGAAATCGAGTTATTTGTTGCACAAAAATAATTTGTTGACCCAAACTTTCAATATTCCAATGATGTAACATCTGTTACTTTTGCAATGCATAATAGGCTATGTTGAGGTGATAAGCTACTATTAGAGTTATTGGTGAGACTAACGGCTTAATAATGATTTAAGGTACTTTCTTTGTATGTTATGTTGGTGCATTTTAAACGCAACATTTCCCCTTAAAAGTGGATTTTCAATAAATGCGGTAAAAACCATCATCTGACCGATATTCTATGTGAAGATGACAATTATGATCTTTTTAGGGGCGTACGATGTTAAAAGGCATGGCTGAAGGAGGGGCGAATGCATCCATAACGTCGTAAAGTAACTACAGATTGATTGGTCCCCCGTGGGCCCTTCGGATAAAATCCCAGGTAAGTACGGTACCTCGAGAGGGATTCGAATCCAACCATTTGAAAAACATATTGGTTCATGCGCGACAGCTGGTTAACCATGCACCCTACCATCCCAGGACCCATAAAAGTACCACCCTGCAGACTGCCACTCGAGGCCCCACACTTGAAGTCCCGCCCAGCCACTTGAGGGCCCATAAAAGTACCAGTGAGACAAGAAATGCATATAGAAATAAATATGAAGACCAGACCTCTAAAATAGCAAAGACGTATAACAGCAAGAAAATAATGGATGCTACACGGGTTATCCGGCCTAGCGTGTAGCCTGCGTAGCGCCTCTAGTGGCTGCCACCCCCTTTCGTAGCGATAAGCTGTACGAAAAAACTTCGTCCGCTCCGCGGGTTACCTAGCGTCATGATTGATACTAAACAGGAAGAGACTAAGGAAGCTACAATAGGAAGAGACTAAGGAAGCTACGGTAAGCACAAAACACTTAACCTTGTGTCTTTCTTCCAGTTTTTCTTTTGGTTATCTTCTTCTATTTTTTTTTTTATTTTTTCATAAATTTCAAAACTGAGCATCCTAAAAGCATTAGCCCAAACTTTCTCTTCTCATTTGCTATTCTGTCCTTCCTTTTGATGTCATTGCTTTATAAGCAGCAAACCTTGATAATATCGCGGAAAGGAGACTGCCAACCGTGATTATCGATATTTTATATATATA
>WURT03000010.1:55539-72721 GCA_009936505.3 Holothuria glaberrima | reverse complement strand
CCTATGTCAACATTTCTTTGTTAAAAGGTTTTGTCTTTTCAATGAACCCACATTTTCACTCTCTGCTTAAATTGTAGTGTAGTGTAATGGGATCTTTTCATAAAAGCACATAATTTCCTCTGTTTGATAAAAGTCTGTCATGTTTGACCGTTTGAACCTGAAAAAAACCAGTTTTGTGGACTTCAAAGAGAGGGTGCAGTGATCTGAAAGGCTGGTTTTCCTGCCACACAAACAGGGTCCGCAATAGGCTGTATCGCATCACAGTTTGCAATGTAATTGAGAACAGTAGCAGTACAAAAGTTGAAAAAATATTGCAAATTGCTGTACAAAATAAAAAATGCATAGCAGTTTTGCTATGCAAAACAATATCCTTAAGGCAGACCTTGCACACAACCTTTGACCATGATGACTTGGTTTCAAAGGTCATATGAATGTGATTACTCACAGGTGATTCCTTCATAGGGAATGGACATTTTTCTCATGGTGTAGAGCTCTATTTTCAGAACTTTTCTCAAAGAAAATATAAAAAATGTACCTTTTGCGGATGCTCTTTAGCTAGTTGTAGCAGGGAATGTCCGAGAGGGTATGTGTGAGTCCTGTATTGTTCAAAACAGTGAATGTAAGGTAAATGTAGGAAGTAAGAAGTACTGTAAGGTTTGCAGGGCCATGTTGGTAGAACAGGTACCAGTTCTGCTACTTTATATGGCAAATAGGTTTGCGGTATGTTCGTCTCGGGCTTGCGTCCTCCAACAAGATAATAGGGCAGCTAGGAGAGGTCAGCCAGGAGGAGGCATCAGTTCAATCTGTGAATACAATTTACCATGTGGATTACAACTGTGCAGAAAAATTTGAGGTTCAATGGGTTAACATACTTCCAAACTGAAGAGTGACATGATACCATTGTGTGAAATTCATATTTCCACCTTTGCACATTTCTCATTTCTTTTTGTATCCATTTCACTTGCCAAGAAAAAGCTAGCAATATGTTATTACTTCACCAAAAAATTATCTTGTAAAAAAAAAGACCCGCTCCTTGCATGCTCTTTTTGGTTTCTGATTGTTTTCCAGCTAAATAGTAAATATATAAACTATTTACAGGAGACCAAAGGCGGTGATACCCAACCGGGTGAGCCTGTGTCTCGTTCTCCTATGTGCATCGAGTTTGGCCAGTATGAGGTCCAGACATGGTATTCATCACCTTATCCGCAGGAATATGCCAGGTGAGTGGTTAAGATAGCTGTTTAGGAATACGGTATATTAGGCTTGGGCGACTCCAATATTTTTGAAAATAACATAATGTATCAGCAGCTGTAAATTGTTCATAACTACCCTACCAGTTAACACACCAGGGAGCCTACACCTACAGACTTCTCAATGGTTGAGGTGTTTAACTGACAATGGAGAATCTTAGTGGCCAACTAAAGGGAAAAAATGGAGATTAATGGAGAAATTAGAGAAAAGGGTCAAAAGAGCCAATTTTGGTATAATTCTTTACCCTTATCATGCAGAATTCTTTGGAGGGTGGGCTTTATTTTTTTAAGCATTTAAGCTCTGCAGGTGCTTGTACAGAACTTCTCTTACAAAAAATGACCTATTCTAGTCACGCGCCACCATTTCCTAGAGTTGGGGCCAAAAACATGAATGGAAGGCATCCTTTTCTTTTAGACAAATTGCATTAAAGGTTTTATTTGTAAGGTGCGCTCACAGCGACATATTGTCTCCAACAGCATGATAAAGGTTAATATAAACCTTAAAATATGATTTTTTGTTCACAGTGTCACCAGTATTGAAAATTACCCAGGAGTTGTAATTTTAAGGAAAGCGGAGTTGTTACTAGACTCCTGGACAGGAGTCAGTTAACTGGCCCAAGCCTACCTTGCATCTTTTGTCATGAAAATGGTCTCAGCCTGTAGACAATACTTTGTCTACTTATATATATATATATATATATATATATAAGGTTGAAAAGAGGGGGGAGGGAAAGATGAGGTGTCAGAAATTGAGAAATGGCAAAATTTCAAGTACCAAACTTTACTGACATTTTGTGACCAAGTATTGTCCGTTTAAAAGAATAGTCCAGGATGAGTTTACAACTACAGGAGACCTAAAAATATTCTAAAAGTGCTATCTTAAGTAAGTCTTAAGACTTACGGATTGATAAAGAGAAATAAGGAATAAATTTCCCACGAAAGTTCTAGCCTCAGGGTGTTCAAGCCTGCCTTATTAATAATTCATAACAACAGTTTCGTGACATAGAACTCGCACTATGGAAAAACTGAAACTTACAACATTTCGCATGTTGGACTTTCATATTTTTGTCCATTTTGAGGAATTAAATGAAAGTGTGTTGGACTTCTTTTAAGGGAGAAATGCAGTCACCACAATGTCAATACGCTTACCCTGGTATCCTGATGAAGGTATGGCTATTTTTAATCATGTGATAATATATTCACTGAATTATTAAATTCTTGCAGAACAACTCTGTTTTAAATTGTGAATATGGTAAGTCCTGAAACATGAAATGTAGTTCAGGAAAATTTAGAGCAGATATATGAGATAAAAATGTTTCAAAGTAAAGTTGAAATGACTAGTAATACTCCCAACACCAATTAACCACAACATATTTACTAAATAAAAGATATTGACAAAGATGTAATGATAAATTTAAAGGCTCTATAATCTCTCCCCAGAGGGTAAACATTCTTCCCACTTAGTTTACCTCTAGCCTCTCCTCCAGTTTAAGCAAAAACACCTGTCTAGTTCATTTCCAAGACAGAGCGATAGTGGCCTACACTGAGCTTTAATTGCTCAAGGTTCTGTTGACACACAACTGTGTGTGAGCTTAATTGGGAATGCACCCAACTGTTCAAGTCACCATTTACCAACCAGAGTGGAGCTGTTGTTTGAATTACTGTCAACTTAAGTGCATTCTTCATTTGCATTTAGAACTAAAGTGCTATTCCTAAATGTTTGGGAGATGCCATAGCCCCTTTAATTTCTACAAATTGTATGTTCTTTCTGTGGTTGTGTATTGCATACTATAAATCCATTTTGGTTTTGGATTTGAAGCAGATTGAGAAATTTTGTATACATTAGTATGACTATATCACTTGAGTCCATTAAAATCTTGTGAAATGTGATCAACTTGTATTGAACTGGGATATGGAATTACCAGCCTGTGGCTTATGTTAACCATCATTTTGTGGCTTTTAAGGGCAGTTATCAAACTACAATAACCAACCGCATATGTGGAGAAAGTGTTCACATAATTTGCAGGTGGCTAACCATGGTAGCAAATGCAGTTTAGGTCAGATTTGGCTTATTTTCATTCCAAAGATCAGTTCTGATAGGAAATGTTTAAAATGCTGTCAAGTAAGAACCCCCCCCCCTTCATGTTTAACTTGGATTAAAGCACAGACCTCCTGGTTGAAAAGCTTTGTTGCTTCAAATGTTTTGCCATAATTGTGGACATCTTGCTATCTGGGAAAATTTGGCAAATGTAGGGAAATGTGCCTTATTTTGGACATAAAAAACAAAATGTGAGAAATTGGCAAATGAAAAACTGTTTTCCAGCCTTGCTGTAGCAGTGTTGATGGCAATGACAGTTTGCAGGTTTAGCTCTCTGAATGTTTAGCCCAGCATCTAAAGGCCTTGCTTTGAGGTCAAAACACTGCACAGAGAACTTAATTTCAATAATTTTGACTGTAAAAAGCTTGGATGAAAATGACTCTTTGGAAACATTTTTCATTTAGTGTGTACAAAATGGACATTTCTTTTTTAAACTTGGCATGGTCCTAGGTTTGTTCCTCAATATCTCAAATGGATAGTTTGATGTTAAAAGATATGCGTATCCTGAGTTTATCTATAACAGATTCTGACTATCACCAGAGATTTGAATTCAAACCTTTCAACAGTTTGTGATGATGGTATCATTAATCATGAAATGCCAATGTGCTAATGGCAAGTTGCTCATTGTCATCAGCATTATGTTTCTTGCAGGTTGCCACGACTTTATTTATGTGAATTCTGCCTGAAGTACATGAAGAGCAGGAATATACTCCAAAGGCATACGGTACGTTACTCCAAGATTCGTGTACTTTGTAACATTTTGTATTTTGCAAACACGTAATATAAAACCATATTATCAGCCATAAATGATAATGATTTAAGGTGCAGCTCACTGCTTCTTATTAGAGCTCTATAAGATAAGAGCCACCTCTTAAAAAATGGTTATATCATAAGAATATTTGTTTATGTATTCCACTTCCATAAGTCCTACCAGTCGTCTTCCCCGGGGAACAGTATTTCTTAAACTAGGAGAAATTTGATGTGTGTGGTATTACTTTCAAATGAGGTTTGATTGGATATAATCTTACTGCTCTGGTTGTGAGGGGTATTTTATGATCAGCAGTGTTTCCATTAGTATTATGTTTTCCTAAGTATCCCAATATTGGTAGTGCTTTAAAGAATATTACTTACAGCTGTTTGACACACACTCTCTCTCTCTTTCATGTGATGAATCAGTAAACAAGTCATTACTAATTGTGGAATTCATATTAAATCATATGTTAGAAAACTTCTATAAGTAGTACAAAAAAAATCTGGTGAAAGTACTTGAAATTTCCACCATTTTATCTAAAGGTTTCTTTCCATATTTCCAGTTGCCCTTTTCTCACCTCACCTCTTCTCCTTTGAGTACTGCTGGAGACTGAACAATTGAAAGGATTAAGATTGCTTGTTGGGTACCACATAGCCCCTTCCTGATAGTTAATTTTGCAGATTAACCTAATTTTACTACCTCAGTTGTAAGTGGAGATTGTAGTTCAAGTTTTTTCAGAGAATGTTCTGGTAAGAACCATTTGAAAACTGGTGTTTTAATGGTTAATGTCAGATTTTTTGAATTATTGTCCGTTTATATTTGAGGACTCTTACTTAACAGATAGAGATGTATACCCTAAGGGGCATAGGGAAGCCTCCGGACACTTCAGTCTACTACAGGCATAACCTGTGATACATTCCAACTCCAAACCCCCCCTTCCCCAGGCTGGTGATGAATTAAGCCTGACACTGAATCTTTGACCAGGTCTGACGAAGACTGTGTTCTTCACTCTTCCTTTTTCAGGGGTGTGCTAGACTTCAGTACTAAAGAATGGAGACCACATATTTACTGCTATAGCATGCAATTCTAAAATATGTGCTTGTTTCATTGACAGACAAAGTGCAAGTGGTATCACCCTCCGGCCAATGAGATCTACCGAAAAGGCAATCTCTCTGTCTTTGAGGTGGATGGTAACATCAGTAAAATATATTGCCAGAACCTTTGTCTCCTTGCAAAGTTGTTTTTGGATCACAAGACTCTCTACTATGATGTGGAACCATTCTTATTTTATGTGCTGACTGTCAATGATAGTAAAGGCTGCCACCTTGTAGGATATTTCTCAAAGGTATGATTATGGGAGTTCCCACACATGAAATATTTGCACAAAATTGTAGTTCATGTAGTGAAGGCACCATGTTAAAGTAGTAAAATTGCAGCTGCCTCAGCTAAGCTGCAACAGCTGCAGCCATGCTTTGTTTTGATACTCATTGCAATAACAGAACTGCATTAATCAAACTATTGTAATGGACATAGAACAAAGCATGGCTGCACCCCCCACAGCTTGGCTGAGGCAGCTGCAGCTTAAAGTTTTGGCATGGTGCATAAGGCTTTCAGTATGTTGTGTATTTCTGAAAGAAGAGTAGGGATTGCACCTATCCCAATCTTTTTGTTGATAAAATAAATAATTTATGTTTCATCCTTGGAAATGTCAATGTCACTGGTCAGAGGAAAGTTAATAGTATGTAGAAAGATAGTTGCACTGTAATTGTTGAAACCAAGGTGACATAAGAAAAGCATTTTGTAAAGAAACATCCTTCAATTATTTATATAATCAGGAGAGAAGAGGAAAGTTCTTGATAGGTTTTGAATTTAATGAATACTCGGGGGTGGTTGTAAAATGCTGTGATTTAAGTTAAGAGGACGTGAAACTTACGAAGGAACATTCATAGAAAAGAGGCCTCCTTCAGGATGTTTCAAAATATTCTCCTACCCAGTAGGGTTATATGAGCAGATGAATTGAATTTAAAAAACTGGTGCCATGATATAAAAAGGGGGGAAAAAATGAAAAGGTCACAAGTTTGTAAAGAGGATCATTTAATGTATTAATAAGGCTGCTTGCAGGTTGAGAAGAATTTGTTTTAAACATTTTCTCTACCTTTAACTTTGACTTTGTGTGAATTGTGAAATTTATAATAAATTTGAGCCAGTGGCAAACACAACATTTTTACAGTTTTGGCTGTTTAGTGTAGTGTAGTTGTAGGGGAATGGGTGAGGAGTAGTGGGGTAGGAAAAAGATTAGTAATGGATGAAAGTCAATCTAGTTATGAAATGAAGATTTGTGTGTATAGGGGTGGTGGGAAGGGGAGAAAGGTAGGGTCACATCGTAAGTCCTCAGCCTTTTAAAAATCCTGAAACATTAGGGGACTCAAAAAAATGAAAAAAAAAAAAAAACCAGAATATTGCTCTCTCCTGGACTTAAGTTGGGACTTTTTAGTCACATGTAAGAAACAATATGGAAGTACCTTCAAGTAAATGTGAAACTGCCGCTTTATATTATGGCTTCTGTGGGGAGAGTTTGAAATTTACCTTTTTGTTTTGTAGGAAAAACACTGTCAGCAGAAATACAATGTGTCGTGCATAATGACACTACCAATGTACCAAAGAAAAGGATATGGCAGATTTCTCATAGATTTCAGTAAGTATGACTGGAGTACCATTTCCTTCCTCACGTTTTACAAGGGCTAGTTTCTTAAAGGATCTCTAATTTCACTTTAGTATTATGCCTGTTACAATTTGGAGCTATAGGGGCCATCCATAGTTTGTTCATGGTTTTCCCTCTGACCCTTTAATCAAAAACCTCATTTACCCAGCAAAAAATTACAGTATCAAAAAGTGGCTACAAAACTTTGATTTCCCTGATTTTAACATAATGAGTTCTTGAACTTGTTTGTGCTATTTTCATTTCATATTATACACATCCTCTGTGCAACTTGATTTCCAATTAGTCCTTCAATTTTTAGGGATGAAATCCAGATAAAATTTGTAACACAGGAAATATCTTGAACTACTGGTGCAGTACCTAAAGCATAAACTTGTGGAGATTTGTAGGACCTACATTGTTAAGTACTGGCCCACACAGGCTTTTTGTGGCCCACATTGTGAGCTAAGATTGCCTGTAGATTTCAAGGAGCCCCAGATTTTATGAAGGAAACACTGCCTAATTGCTTCTAAGATTTAAAGTAAAAACTCAGTTAGAAAGAACTTTTGGCCCAAAACACTTGAGAACTCCTGAAATAGGATATCTTTGCTTAGTTGGATACATTCATAAAATAAAAAATTGTGTAACTTTTGACATTATTGTAACACTAGTGTTATAGCTAGTCTTTAGTACTTTACAGCCTTTGTAGTAAATATGCATCAAGAAATATAAATCCGAACAAGGTTTAGGTGTTTGCTTTGCATATGAAAGATCCCACAAAAGAAGACTATATAAGCATTGTGTTAATATACCATATGCAGATGATGTCACAGAACAGAAAGTGCACCTGCCAATTGAGGCATGGGTGTATCATTACAACTTAAACCAACAACTGCAGACACCTGACTTGTGTACTGGTCAGATACCCACAGTCTTTTACAAGTGTGTGGGAAATCTATGTGGTGTGTGCAGTGTGCTTCATTATTTTGCCCCCAAAATCTCAAAATGATGTCCTGTGATGTCAATGCATAAGGTCTATGTGAGCAGAGAATTTGGTTGGCCAGTATGAGGCAAATTTTGTATTGGTAGATGGTGGTATTGTTGCTACAGTGGCTTTATGTTTCATTCATGTAACCCCATTTTGTTTTTCAATCACACCATTACAGGTTATTTGTTATCAAGAAGAGAGGGCCAAACAGGAACTCCTGAGAAACCTCTCTCAGACCTGGGGAAAGTCAGTTACAACTCTTACTGGAAGAGTGTCATCCTAGAATACCTCTACCGTAATCAACATTCAAAGACGATTACAATCAGAGGTAAGTTATTTACAGTCAGAACAGTTCGTAATCTAAAGAGTATTAAATGCATTTTGCATTGGCATTTCATAAGTGTCCCGTGTTAAAGAAAGAGCAAAAAATAAGTGTATAGCCTTTAAAACGATAGCAATAATCCATTCCTAACTCGACATTTCAGTTTATAGATTGGTTCCTGTTGTCAAGAAATACTGTCAGTTGCCAAGGTCACACAGAATATTAAATGTGCACACATTGAGTCAGAAACCTTTTGGTATTCTGTATAACTAAATGTCCTGTTTGTCCTTGAAATTTGATACAGTTGAAAAGTTTGAATATCTTTCTATGTTGATAACTATGCCATATGTAGGGCATAACAAACAGGAGAGCTTTGTTAAAGGTCGTGTGACATGCCACCAAAAAGAGCTGTTTCACTTGTCAGTTAAAGAATTTTGTCCTCCAATGAAAGATCCGTTGGAATTATTTCAATATCTTTTACTGTTCTCAGAATATACATCTTCAAAGTTTGATGGTTTCTGAAGAAACTCATTGCCTATGCAAAAATAATGATGTAGAGTGTTGCACAGTGTTAAGATTTCTTTCATTAACCCTTTATAAATTATCTCTTAATTACTGATCAGATAGATTACAATTTGTTGAGTGATATGAATGATACTGAAGGAAAGAATTTTAACTTTCATAATAAAC
Organism: Holothuria glaberrima; assembly: GCA_009936505.3. Lineage (NCBI taxonomy): Eukaryota > Metazoa > Echinodermata > Holothuroidea > Aspidochirotida > Holothuriidae > Holothuria > Holothuria glaberrima. Next base: position 63,924 of record WURT03000010.1, on the reverse strand, counting down.
CCTCAGGGGATAACAATGCTACCCAGTGTCCTTGAAACTAAGGTTGAAAAAACAAAAGCTAGCACAAGCCATACGTGGTATGTCCATCTTTCGAAGTCACATATTTGCATATTTACAAGTGTGAAATAAAAATTACCCTGTAAAATGGTCAATATTTGATGGATTTTAATGGGAATTGCGGCTATTTTCTGGATTTTTAATGCTTTCTACATCAAATATCCAGATATGTTATTTTCATGTCACACGACCTTTAATGCCCTTAAGAAACAGGGTAGTTATGTACAATAGTTATGTACTATCAATGTGCCAAGAAGACATCATAGATTTCCCATCATGCATAGTAATTCTGGAGAAGTGATATTTCTTGGAAAATTAATTATCTTCCAAATGCTTTATGTTCTTGAGATGTGGTTTTCACTTCCCTTAAGGGTCTTATTGAGTTTTTTGATTATTTTGTGATGAGTTTGAAGGAAATCATTGCATGCAAATGTTTTTAATTAGCTTCATTACTCATGTATCACATCCTATAGTTACCAAAAATGTGAGAAAGTGTTGTTTTTGTGGACAGAGGTTGCATATGATTAATACCTATTGGTAAAAAGTGTCTGGTCACGAATTTATAAGAAATGATGTTAATTATGAATTACCCTATCGTTGCCATTTCAGTTGTGTGTCACATGTGCAGAATCTCTTAGTTTGACCTTTTTTTTTTTTTTCATCAAGATGTGAGTAAATCTCAACATGTGTGAAACAAAGAAAAAATCATGAATTTTGTGAACCAACTCCATAAGCCCCTTTAAACAGAAATTGTTGTCTGGATTTTTGTGAAAGATTTAAAAAGATCCATTGAAAAAATTGGAAATTTGTTCCCTTCTTGGCAGGCTTGATGTAAATTCTTAGGTGCTGAAAAGTGGATTGTTGTAAGTTGGTGTTTAGTCAAGATCATTGATCTAAACACTGGCAAGTGGATTGTCACCTGTCTTGAGAATCTTAACTAGTCTTGGGAGTACTTTTGGTTACAGAGATCAGTAATATCTTTCTGTTCTGTTTTATTCCAGCAATCAGCAGGGCTACGGGTATGTGGCCTCATGACATTGCATCCACATTACAGGCTCTTAATATGATTGGTGTCAATGGGAACAACAAGTAAGTTGATAGTTTGGAACCAAAAAAATACTTAGACTTGTACTGAGAAGGTACTCATATGCATGTGCTGGCTCTTGAATTACTATTCCATTTCTGTTTTGGTCAGATCGTGAATTGTAAAATGTCAGCTTTTTGTTACCTCACAGTAAAAAGCAGACTTGTTATGAAGTCAAAACTCAAGTCACAACCTTCCAACGCTACCTGACTTGAAAAATTGTGGGGAATTTTCCCCTATTGGAATTAAACGACTCGAATCAATGACTTGACTGGAGTCTCTAAAATAGCTGTAGTTGACTTGACATGCTGAAAAAAGAATTACTTGGTCACATCTCTGAATATTAGCATACTGTTTGTATTTAATGTGTTGTCCTTTCCTCTGCAGAGTTGTGCTTAAGATCCGGACCAAAGTTCTCTCCAAGCACATGGAGAAGCTGGATATGCTGAAGGAGAAGAGGTTAGACCTTGACCAGGAATGCTTGAGGTGGACCCCACTGGTTGTCAGTGGTAGCGCAGTCCTAGAAGAGGAGAAGGAGGTTAAGAAAGAGGTATGGTACTTTGGTAGTGTGGAGGGGTGTGAGGTTTAACCTCTGTGGTCACATGTATGTCATATCTGCCTGTTTACAGTAAATATAAAGCATTACAAACATCAAAAATAAGTGGGGTTAAGTCAGGAATGTTATTCATTATTAAAGGCATTTTCCAGTGGCATTTCTAGAGGGTCTCATGAGAAAGAGAAAAAATTTCCAATTTGTGCCCTCTAAACCCCGTAGCAATACTCTTTCCTAACTCGAGATATCTCATATTAAAGACTGCTTATTTCTGTCAAAAAATACCCCCAGTTCTTATCAAGGTCACAGATTGTTATGTAAAGAGTGGACACGTTGCCTCAGATGCCCTTTGTTTTTCTTTATAATTGAATGTCCTGTTTGTGCTTGAAATTTGATACTGTTGGAATGTTTGAATATGTTTCCATGTAGATTTAGCATAGATCTGCATCATATGTAGGGCATAACAAACAAAGTTGCTAAATATTCCCTACAGCAGCATTAATATCATAAAGAAATTCAATTCTATGCCAAATTAATGTGCCGCGATGACATCACAGATTTCCTGTAATGCACTTCATCTTGAGAAAAAAATGCATTTCTTTGAAAATTTGTATCTTCCAAATGCTGCAAGCTACTGAGATGTGGTTTTCACCTCCTAAAAGAGAAAACTTTTCTGCCTTTTTTAAATTTACTGAATTTTGTCTCTGGAAAAGCCCTTTAAGATAGGTCACAAGCTTTCAGGAGACATTGCTTGTTCATTGGAATGTTAGAAGTAATTTAGACGATTGATTCCCATCCAAGGCAGTGATTTGTATAATTTATCTTTTAAATTTAGGTCCAGAAGATGGGAGCTTTGATGAATGACATGGCTAAGGATGACATGGTTCCAACACTGCTGAATGACCTACCTTTGGTTAAAGCGCCAAAGAGAGTAAGTAGTGCCCATCTGAAATAAATGTTGTTGACCATTTATTATTAAAAGTGTCTCTTATGCTAGTGTCAAAGGTTGCAGTTCTTTTGAGGCTGTTGAATAGTAGGAAAAAAAGAAGCATTGGGAAGTAGCCCTCATGAAATAATATACTTCCTCTGTAAAATGGGGGAGGGGGGGGGATGTAGAGGTGGACTTGAGGGTACATACTCAAGCTGGAGTTTGAGTTGGGATGAAAGGGCAGTTTTACTTGTTGTAAGGGTATATACAGTAATTTGGTCTCACAAGAGGCTGTGTTTACAGCCATATGCCTTAATAAGTGTACTTGTGCATGGAGATATGAGCCTGCATGATAAAGGAACTTATGAGAGTTTATTGCCTCATATGACAAAATTCCAATGAGTCGAAAAGTTTTAATGTTTTACCCCAAGGGCCATTCTTCATGAGTCATTTAAATAGGAATTATGCATGATCATCACCTTTACGTTGGCTGTCAGTTTTAAAAATTTGAATCATACTTCCTGCATTCCGTATCGTTGTTTCTTCATATTCTTTGTCTTTTGTTTGGTTTGTATTTCAAATTTATTGGCCGATATCAATGGGGACAAAAAATGTGGAGGGAACATTTGAAAGCCAGAAGCTTACATTTTTTGCTTTTGTGATATGGAAAGGAAAATGGGACTTTTTAAAAATCTTTGAAAAGAGAGACTCGTTTTGAAATTAAAAAAAAAAAAAAATGGAGAAGCCTATTTGCATCCTTGTCCTCAGGTTATCATTTGTTGCACATAGATTGAATGAAGTAATTATTCATTCATTCATTCATTTCGTCCGTATACTGTTTAAAAAATACAAAAACGACCAGGACACTAGAAAAACAACATCAAAAACTTAATTATCAAAAGGAATTGGTGTCATGTGAGATATGTCTATTTTGTTAGGCAGTTCACAGGGCCTGAAGGTACCTGTTGTTAAGTGCATATTGAAATTATGATATTAGTTGGCTTTTTGCATCCTTGTATATAAAACGGTAAATAATATGGTTAATTCTAAAACTTATTGCCCAAATAATTCTAACCGTTTTCTATAGTCCCATAGTGCTCTGTGGTCTGCTTTGTATTCATATTTTTGCCATCATTGCAAAGAGGAATCCAATTTAATTGTTTGAATCATAAAGCTTCCTTGATCACTGTGATATAAGCTAGGCTCCGTCCTATTTTCTTCAGAATTAGTAGACCATTGTCTCCCTCCATGTAGTCTCTGGCACTGTCACATGCTTATTGTAAGCCACAATTTGTCACCCCCCTAACAGCTGCCTGCCTTTGAACACCTGCAGAGAGATTGCAGTGAGAGTGCAGAAATATCACCCCCAGAATTAACCAAGGAGGTTAGATTGTCAGATTTGTGTGCTATTGTGAATTTTTCATTTGTGCATGCTTTATTACCCCTTTGGGTTTTTTTTTTTTTTTGGAAATCTTTATCGTTGGTTTTGGTTGTAGCTCTTTTCCTTGCACAACCTTCTTTTTCCATTCCATGTTTTGGGGTTAAGAGACATAAAGTTAAAGAAATATTTTACAATGCACTTTGACGACCTATCCAGTTAAATTGTCAATTTGCACACTTGTAGAAGTAATCACAAGTAATCACATTCTGTGTTTACTAATTAAACTACACAAATTGAATTTGTCTCAACAAGTTATGCCAACTGCTAAAGCCTAGTTTTTGTACCTGGAAAGGAGTTTTATGTGTTCTGTGCTCTTCCAATTCACTTGCTAATTTTTGAGGGATAATTTACTTGATGTAGCTGCATTGTGGGAAACAGTATTATTCTGCCCTTGTGGCATTCTAGTAAAGGTACCTACCTAGGACCTTCAGATATGTGGGTTTCATCTATCAAAGCAGTAGTTGCAGTACATAGTCCTGAAAAATTTGGACTGACTGTTTCCACAGCACTTTGATCTCATGTTGGGAAACTGAAGGTTTGGTTAGGTTGGGGATTGATGTTATCTAAAGCAACAGCCCAGATCATGCATGTGGACAGCTCGTTGCTGTAGGTAGTGAAGAAGATTAACACTTGCAGCTGCATGGAGTTGGTGGGTTGATTAGGTTACATTTGGGGTCATCTTCATTGTGATGTAGACCTGTCGTAGCACAGATAAGTGTTTAGTCAGTGTCAATTGAGCAGCTTTGCACTGGTGTTCAGTGTTTTTGTAAATGACGTGCATGAATTTTGGTCTTGCAGTATTGTAAAGAGCAAACAAACAAAATTCTTTGGTTTTACTTACATGAGTGGGAATGTAGCTATCATGACCTGGGCTTGAACTGGTAGCAATCGCATTCCTTTGTACCAAATGACCACAAGCTTTTCATTCACTGTTCACCTCCCTCCAGTCTCTCTACTCTTCCTTGGTGCTTTTGTATACAACTCATTTATTGCCCTGATCATTTTTGGCCCTATTTATGGCTGTGAATTTGTGGCAAGTTCATAAAACATTTAATGGTAACATTTTGTCATCAATAAAGATAACCGCCTCTGCACTGTGGAGCTGGTGAGCAGTCATTGATCCTGCAACTATAGCAAAGACATAGTTAAAAGCCAGTGACTACTTTCCTTCCTCATTGGCAGCTTAAGTATTTTAATATTCGCGAGGTTGGTAAGGTGTACAGAAAACAGGGAAATAGACATGTTTAGATGGATAAGACATATTTAGATGGATAAAAACAGGGAGAGGCAAAAAAAAGAAAAATTAGTTTTGCGATTGATTACCCATAGGGTTTGAAAACATTTATTTCTCATGCTACCATTATGCAGTCTACCTGCACAGGATCACAGCCCTAGGTTTTGTGACTTACTGAAGTCACTAGCCACAGTCATTTTCTATTTCAAGCAGAATCTTTTTGGCATTTCTTGAGGAAGGTTACTTATCCTGAGCCATGACTTGTTACAAAATACAATTTTAAGAGATTAATAATGACTTCTACCATCTGGCTGGCTAGATGTTCTGTCAAGCTACATTCCCTATGCATGTGGAGGACCTTTTTGGTTTTCTTGCACATCAGTACTTTTAATGGATCCTTGTGTCTCAACCACCCATGGATGGAATTCTGTAGAAATATAAAACTCTTGCATAGATTTCAATCACTAAATGGAAAAGTAGTGTAAATAGAAGCAATTGTAGATGCCATGTGGCTAGATTATGGTTAGTTATAGCAAGCACCTCTATATAATTTATTTTTCATAAACATTGGCACACCTTTTTTAATATTTTGAATATTTTAACAACTCTTTCATGGGATCAGAATTGATGGTCTTGTATTGTTTTTTACATGTTATATTTATCCATATCTTGTACTTGGCATCCAAGGAAAAAGACATTGCTCTATAAATGTCTGAATTTAGCAGAGCTAGAATTAAAGGAGGGCCATGGAGTCCATGGCCTTTATATTTTGGGAAATGGCCTTGGTACCTCTTAAAATTACGTACTTTCCAAGCCATGTTGGCCTTCCCTGCATTTCATAAGAAAATACAGCGTACCATGTACCAGATAGTGCAAAATCATTTATTTGGCCTTGGTGGCCTTTGAGATATGTGACATGTGGCCATAAAGCTGATAGGAATGTGGCCTTTCTCCCTTCTTAAGTTCTATCTGTGTTTCAGGGGCCATTTTGTTTGTCACAAAATGCAAACTTAACCATAAAATTGGAAGAAAGTGTTAGAACTTAAAAATTGTTCAGCTGGGAAATAAGTCAAAAATACTTAAATGATATGCATAATAGGTGTAAGCCCAGGATCAAAAACTAGAAATATTTTGCTCACCAATTTAACAATCAAGCTCCGGGGTGTGCAAGAATGTGAAAATATTAGCATTTTTGCCTGAATAGTGATGCAAGTTTCATTTCTTGAATGCATATTTTGCTTTTTGGACATTTGCTCTGAAAGTTGTACATGTAGTGTAGTTTCTGTTTTATGCAAATACTGCCATCACCTATCAAAAGTTTGTGATCCCAAACCCACTGCTCACTGTGTGACTTTTCACATTCAAACTTACCTGGACTGACATGACGTAGCTTTAATTGGTCGTCAAGAGTACTTAGCCTTGGTCAGACCATATTGACAAGGTTGCGCTTCAGTATTTAAAAACCTCATGCAGCTTCAAAAACAGTTTCTGAAAGCTGATTGGTTAAATTTGCTTAAGACTGAACACATCCAGTCGGGAGAACTGAACATGTTCAGTATTTCGACATTGACTGATGATATGTTAAACTGGCCTAAAAAGTGTTAATTTTAGTTGTCAATGCTTCCACACTTCATGACTTTGATAAAATTGATGGTCAGGTTGAGTTGACATGTGCAAAGCTGTATAATGTGCAGCAGGCTAAATAGTACAGAAACATCGTCTGGTTTTTCACGGAAATACTTTGTTAACATGGCATCATATTTTGTGGACCCTGGGTTGGATTGTGAGTGGAGTGCCATTTGAAGGGAAGTCGATTTGGTTGTAGTTAATTCTTTTAATTAAGTCCAAATTATGTTCAGGGCTTCAGTCAACTGTGATTTTGACCAGTGAAGTTTTTGACCAAAGTAACCACATCTCTGTAGTCAAAATTTTAAATTTTTGGGAAGGGAGAAAAAGTGTCATGATCTTGATACAAGACACTAAGACAGGGGGAACTATAGACTTGGTTATGTGTTCATTATCGATGTTACCCTGGTGTAACCTGTATCAATTATGCACCCAGCCTGCTCTGCCAAGTTTGTTAGAGTGAGCATCCTGTGGTTTGTGGTCGTTTAGTAGTGGTGAAATGAATCAAGACACACAAGTTAATGTTACTTTTAGTTGTAGTCCGTCTTTGCTATGAAGGCACTTCGGTTTTGTATATTTCTTCTTGAGGTTTTTTGGTGGCAAGACAGCCCTGTATCTTGTACTTTTCCTTTTTACGGTAGATTCTTGGGGTGAGTTTGCATGTATGTATGTAAGAAGGGGCAAGGTGTGGGTGAAGGGGGCGGGGAGGGGACTACCAAGATAGTGAGTGTTACCTCCTTTAAAAGTCGAGAAAGTATGTTGTAGGAAGAAAAGGGGGGTGGGGGAGGGAGGTTAGATGGAGATAAGGGATGGGGGTTCAAGGTGAAAACTATGGAAGGCGGTGAGGGGCAATATGGCACGTTGTCTCTCCACATGTACCACTGTGCAATGTAAGTTTACTTCTGTGGTGAGCTTAACCGCAGCAAATTTAAGTCAACGTGTGAGATTTGTATTGGTCAGAGTCAGAAGGAGCAGAAAAAAAGAAAAGAAAAAGAGGCAAGAAACCTGAAGAAAAAGCTTTTGATAACATATGGAAATGGTAGACTTTGGAAAGTATATGAAGGTGCATGTCACCCATATCTTATTGACAAAATTTAATTTTAGTTTCCAAGCGCATGAAAAAGCTTGATTGTTATGATACACAGTTTGCAGTGGGTAGATGACAAACTGACTTCGCCACACCCACCCACCCCTTCCCTTCTCTTTCCATCAAAAAATCCAGATGTAGCACCTGTCCATAATGCAAGTTCCTTTTATACATGTTTATTAGGCTATGCATGTCATTGTTGTGCATCCCTGTTGTAACTTCTTTCCATACCTAAATAGCATGACTAAATTCTTCCCATGGATAATTCCAATTCATGCTTGTATTGTAATCATTTTGTTGACTCTTTTTTTTTAACACTTAAGCCAAACGCACATGGATGACAGAAAACATAAAACACGAGACAGAAAACACGTT
>WURT03000010.1:41616-52331 GCA_009936505.3 Holothuria glaberrima | reverse complement strand
CAAAATAGCTTACATAGGGTCTACTGTTGAGGTTGCACTAACTTGTGTAGTGAGCTTGTACTTGAAATCAATGGATGGCCTCCACTCATGGCAAGTGTTATGGCGCAGCAAGCAAATAACAGCAAAATTCTGCTATAACTGGGTTCGTGTATATCAGAAATGCTGTAGAATGTTGCATTGGTACATTTTAGGAATATTTCACTAATGCTTCTTTTGCTATTTACAGGTCTATGGAGGCAGAAAGAGAAGACGAAAGAGGCGGCAAATACCCGTCTTGGAATCGGCTGTTCAAGAACCTGATGCTAAAAAGCAGAAAATTGATGAAAATGAGAATGAGACTACGGCAAGTGGTGAGACAGAGATGCCTGCTATTGCTACCAATTCACACCAAGATGACGATACACTTGTCAACAACCAAGATGAGAAAGGAAGCTCAGATACTTCTAAAAATGTAAATGCCAAGGAGGTCGTCAAAGATTTGCGTCGTTCCCTGCGCAGTTTCACGGGAGGTGGGAGTAATCTGACCTCCAGGGAATCCCAGCTGGCAAAGGAGGTCAAAGCCAGTAAACCAGTTGGGAGGCCAAAAAACGTCACGCCCGCTTACCCCGTCAAGGAATTTAAGAAATTGGGGAGGCCAGCTGGGGTTAAGCGGGCTACAACTGAGGGAGGGCCACCCAAAAAAGTAGTTAAGAGAAGGAGAAGGTGGAAGAAGACAGCCGTGTGGGAGAGAAAGAAAAAGTATAAGCCAAAGAAACCAGTGTTAAAGCCTTTAGATAAGAGCAGTAATGGTGTTGTAAATGATGAAGTTGGGCTTAATGGGGCTAGTACCATCACAGGTGCTACTGAGGGCAAAGACTCTAACAGTAGGAATCATATTTATGCAAGTACTGAAAATGCAGCTGAAACGAAAGATGGGTTTGCTAATCATATTGGTGAAAGCACATCTACCCCTTTGGAGAAAAGAAGTGACCATTCTGCTTCCAACTCCAACAGTTCAGATAGTGAAGTGGAGGGGGAGGAAAAGAATGATCCCAAAGTGGATGACACTGTCTCAGACATTGAACAAGTGAGAAAATCTGTGGATGATAATGTTGAGGACGATTTTAAGGAAGAGAAAATAGAAAAGATAACATGCTTTGGGAACGATTATCGAGACCACCATTCCGACACTGACAGCAATCAGGCTAGTGGTGACGACAGTCAAGGAGAGCTTTCTGATGATGAGCATGAAACATCTGACGAGGATGATGATGACGATGATGATGAAGATGAAGAGGACATTTTAGATCCACATCCTCATAGACCGATGTTGCTACCTGTATGTCAGAAGAACAATTGCTTGGCTGCTGACAAGGGTAAGGAGACATTGACCGACAGTGAAGATGATGACAGGTATAAATCATCTGTGGGTAAGGAAGATGCTAGTCACATGCTCCACAATGAAGATGAAGATAGTGATGCCAAGAGTGATGCAGTTACAAAAGGTAGCATCAAGGAAGGGGATAAATCTAGTGATAATGAAAGCTCTGAAGAGGAGAGTGATGTTGAGGAAAAGACAGAGGTGGAAAGGAGTGGTCCTGAGAAAGTAGAAACTGTTAAAACATCTGAAAATGGTGGTGAGGTGGCTAAATTTGAATGCTCTGTGCCTCAGCTGTCTGATACTGAGTCTTCAGACGATGAGGAGGAGGACGAGGACAATGAAGATAATGAGAACAAAGGAACTGATGAAAATGGTGTTGGAGGTGATGTTGTTGTTAGAAGAACAGATCTTCAAAGATCAGATGGTGATGCTGCCTCTGCAGTAACAAATCAACATGATGCAGAAACTATTCAAACAAGGGGAAGTGATGAGAAGGAAGGAACAGATGAAAGAATGGAAGCATTGTCGGAATGCCCTCCACCAACAGTTGACTTGTCAACCAACAGAGACTCACCGGAGGAAGTGATAGACCTCTCTGATGATTCGTCTGATGATGAGTTCTCCTGTGAGAGGCAAGGAGATGATAAAGGTCAGGAGGTAATAGAGGTTGAGGAGTCCACTGCTGATGATGATGTTGCTCTCATAAAGGACAGTGATAAAGGCAGTGATGTGAATAAGGAAGCAGAGGATGAAGTTGTACAAAGGGAAGTAGTTGAAGAGACAGTTGAAGATGGAGTTGAGAACGAGGATAAAAAGGAGGTGGCAGAAGGAAAACAAGACGTCCAAAAAGACGAAGAGAAAGTGGACATGGAGGAAGAATCAATAGAGACTGTTGAAGCTGTTGAATCTATTTCATATGATCGTCCTCCCCCTGCTCCTAAACCAGCTTCAGTCATCGACAGTGCAGAGGAGGAGGAAGAAGAAGAAGATGAAGTGTTACATGAAGTTGTCAATAATGTGTGCAACAAGCCTTCCTCTCCCATCAGTGATGGAAGGGATGTTAATGTCACAGAAGCTGTTGGGGAAGAGAACAGTTGGAAAACAACATATAAAGAACCACCTCATGTGTTGAACCAGGCTGACAGAGAAACAAAGGAAGCAGTAGAGGGAATCCAGTCACTGGATAGTCAACCACAAGAAACAGGTGTTGAGGAGACTGTTGAATCAGTGGTAAGTGAACCACCAGACATCCGTCCAGATGAAGAAGAGCCTGAAGGGAATAAAATGATACAGGAGAAGAATAATCTAGAGGAAAAATGTGATGACTCTGAGAGTTTTCACCAGGAAGTTGAAGACATCCCACCACCGCCTGAAAGTAACACTTTGGTCTCCGGGATTGCGGAAGAGCCAGAAAAGACTTTTGTTGAAACTGTTGTTTCAACAGGCAGCACGCAAGGTAGTCCACTCAAAGATTTGGATGTGGTTACAACCAATCATGAGAATGTTACAACGTCACCACAGATGACGGTATCCAACAGTGCCATTAGTGAGGAACCGCTAAGCTCTGGTAAGGAATCAATGACCTCTAATGTTGATGTCCACATAGTGGAAAGCAGGAATGATGTCACAAAGCCAGCAGAGTCTGTTACTTTTGTAACCCCAGAAACAGTTGCACCCATGACTCACCAGTCTTCACAGGTAAACCTCCCAGGGATGGGTATGAACCAAGGAAATGCCATCTCCAGCCATGGTGTTACACCAATGGTAGAACCAGTCAATACATCATCTGAAGTCATTGTACCATCGGATAGACCAATGGAGCAACCTTTAACTAGTGCAACACCAGTGAATGGGACATTGAACCAAAGATCATCAGGTATGGGTCAAGTCCCCACTGGTTTAAATCAGGGTTCTGTCAACATGAATCAAGGTCCTACTGACCTAGGGGTTGCAGGGGGATGTATGACACAGACAGCTGGTCCCATCAGTCAGGCAGCCAGTGGCATGGGGCAACATAGTGGAAATGCCGGTCAGAACAATCTTGGTGTGGTTAATCACAGTGGTGAAATGACAGGAAACTTAAATCAACATGGTGGAGATATGGGTCAGCTTGATGGTACCAGACAGGGATGGGACCAGTCTGGCATGACAGCACCAATGCCAAACACCATGCCCGAACCTATGCCAAACTACCAGTCAGCACAGATGCAGCAGCAACCACAGCAGGCAGGTACTCCAGATGGTGCTTACAGCTGTATGGGTAATACCAACTCAATGTTCCCCTGCAGCATGACCCAAGCTCCTCGTTACCATCGAAATAGGTGCATGGAGATAGCAGAACCCCTGTTGGCTAATACTCAAGGTTACATGGATGAATGCACTTACCAGAGTCAGGGTAATGTCAATACAGAGTATTCTCAGAACCAGATGCCAAGCAACAACACTGGTATAAACAGTGGAGACTATAGTACCCAGATGGGCACACCTATGGACAGCCATGCTACCACTGGTTGCAGTCCAGGAATGGCCAGCCAACAGCAGGTTTGCAGTCCCCCAGTGAACCACAGTGTTTCAAATGTCAGCCCTCACATGACTGGCCTCAATAGTCCTCAGCTTAACATGAACATGAACAGTCCCCATCAGGTCAGCAACATACAGAGCCCAGCGGCCCCTGGGTGTAGTCCGTCCGTCAGTAGCCATGGAGCAATGTGCAGTCCACAAATGAGCAGTACTCAGACACCTAGTCCCATGCAGGTTGGAAGTGTCAACATGCAGCCATGTGGTAACACTCTGGTGGCGGCATCAGCCTGCAGCCCAGTTGTCAATAACCCACCAGTACACAGTCCAGCTTTGCAGATGAGGAGCCCTCAGATGAACGGGCCACCAGTTCAAAGTCCTCAAATGAATAGCCCCCAGGTGTGTTCCCCTGGGGTCAGCAGTCAGTCATGTAGCATGCAACCACCGTTGAATTCACCATCGAGAACAAATAGCAACAGCTCTATTAGTGGATCTTACAAGTCTGGATCCAAGTCAAAGAAGAACCCGTCGAGTCTTGCAAAGTTACAACAGCTTACTAATGACATATTACCTAATCAGCCCATGACAGTCCCTCGGTCTCCAAAACCAACAGCAAATCTGACTCCACCGCAAAACCCTACACCTTCCTCTCCAGTGGAACAGCAGCCTGTCGCCGCTGCTGCTGCAAGACGGTCAAGGACAGTTTCAACATCCCAGATGCTTCAGAGAAGAACACCTCCCACTCAGAAACGGCCAATGCCATACCCACGTCAAGCACAGAGTGTACCACCACCAGTGCAACATTTTGATCCCAACATTCAGTTCATGAGCATGACAAGCCATCATCAAACACATCCGATGTCTTACCAGTATGCCCACCACAACCGACAGCCATCAGCGCCTCATCCTCAAATGCATGTGGCGCACTCTGCAAGAAGGTACAAGACTCACTTTGCACCCACCCCACCTCCAACATTTGAGCAGCACCATCACCATACTGAGATGATGCAGCATTACCAAACACAAAGACAGTTTGACTGCCTGCCATATGGAACACCAACACCCACTATGAATGGGTACATGTCACAACCCATGGTTCCAGAAACCTACCCTCATACACCTGGACCTCAGTTCATGGACTCTATGCCCATGCATATGGGAATGATGACCCCTCCCCAAGCAAGCATGGCACCCAACCAGTACCCTGCAAGAAGTTTTTATGGCACCTATGGACCCCTTCAAATGGGAGGTCAGCATATGATTACAAGATGACATTGCCCCCAGTTATGAGGAGGATCCAATGTTTGATGGAGGCCATTCCTTCAGAGAGGCTCTGTGTGCTCCTCGCCAAGTAGTGTAATAGTACCAGTGATAGAGCTCTTAGATCAGGGTAGCAATGGAATAACATGCAGGAATTAAGAAGTACCTAGAACATATGTATGTCTCTTCTGTCTCAAATTGGAAAGCTAATGGTGGTATGGTTTTGTAATATTGTCTTGTCATGCAGAATTGTCTCATCCACATATTGCATGAAGGTCGTGGCAGGTTTTCCAAAGGGTAACATACTGTTAAGTGATCACCTAAGACTGGCATTAACCACGTGTTTTCACTACATACTCTGTAGACATATGCATGTGTTCACAATCCACCTTTTTGATGTTAATCTGATGATAGAAGTTTTGCCTCTGTTAATATTCATCAGCAGTTAGTGTTACCTTAAACATTAATGCTATTTGAACTATGATAGTCGCATTACAGGAGCTCTGTAACACTTTTTAGTCCCTTATAGGGACTGTTTCTCATCCAGAATTTAAAAGGTGTCAACCATATTTCTATCTTTTAAATGCTTCATGTTTTTTTACCTGGTTAGTGTCTATCAAACTTGTTTCATTGACGTCTTTAATGCATTTATTACTTCTCAAAGCCAAATTCTACAAGTTCTTCAAAGGTCTGTCCACAGCTTGTAATTTGTTCATGTTTTATTTTGTATGTGAGTAAATGGCAGTGTGTGTTGATACATCTGATATATCTAGTCATGCCTTAGAAATAATAAAAAATCTTGCAATTGGCTGTTTGGTGTCCTTTTGAGTAAACCTGTGCTTTTGCAATTATTATGGCCTAGAATTAAAATGGAAATTCACTTGCCTGTCCACCACATGGCTATATTTGGTATAACTACAGACGTAAAGACGAACTTTTTCGTTTGAAGCTTAAAAATTCATTTAGTACAGGGCATGTACAATTTTCAAGAGAAAGGTGGACTAAAATGTCGTCTGGGCACAGAATTCACTCTTCAAGCAGCACGGTTCTTAATGGTGTTAAATGCAAAGGTTACTTTCAAATGTCTGTTTGATATTGTTTCCTGAACATGGTCAGTCTAATGTTTAGGACAAAACCAAAAAAAAGGTAAGCACAGTAGGAAAGATAATTAATGTGAAATATCTTATCTTTTATTTATAATTTTTGGTTTCTTCTCTCAAGATTAAGCTGAATTTCTCAATGTAAATATTGATGTAAATATTGTGTAAATGGAATGAATTCTATATTCAGAGAACTTTATCCCCCATTTGGATGTGACAGGCAGTCAATATACTAACAGAGATGAAACGGTCATATTCAGTACATTTGATGATGCTTCGTAGCCTTGGGATGCATGTATTTTAATAACTTCTTTTGCGATAAGTGCTAATTCTCCAAAACAAAAAAAGAAATAAATGAATATAAATGGTACAAAAATCTGATTTATTCAAAATTTGCATTTTTTGTCCGCAGATGGTTGGTTTTATTTTTGTAAAGTTTTACGACTTTTAAATCGACCTAGTTGTTAGTGTATGAGTTGCTTTCTTAAGAGGTGTTGTGTTAATATTCTCTTGTGAATAAAAAAAAGTTAAATCACAGATTCTCTTGAGACAAGTTGTGACATTTGGTAGCATATTTATGCGCTTATTTCAAGCTTGTATGCTCCACGTAATCTCTGTTTACAGTGGATGTGTTGCCTTCTGTATTAAAGTAAGGTGTGATAGAAATTCAATGTTATTAAAGTAAAGAAACATATGAATCGCAAGTAAGGTCGATTTTTGTGTCATGTGAAGCAGATTTTAAGGTTTCATATTTTATCAGTTTGTTTTTGTTATTTTATGTTAAGTACATGTGTTTGGAAATCTTGTAGCTTTCAAGAATAATATTAAGACAGTATTTGGTCATGAAGTTTGGAAACAGTAGCAGTTAATTTTATGTTGAGGATAAGGGGATCAAGGACTGTTTATAGGTTTTAAATATTTCATGTTAACTTTCTTAAGTGGTTTGCTGTTAACAGTGGTCAATGCTCAAATTACAAATTATATTTTTGTTTAAATTTTTGTTTATGGCTTTTCATTTGATTAGAGATGTGGTAAAACTATTAATAGCTTGGAAGTGGTGGTCGATTCAAGAATTTCACATGAAACATACTAACTTTACAATTATATTTTGGATAACAGTGTGCAGAAATCTGCATCAAAGGAATTGGTATAGGTAACCAACACCTCAAAGGTGGCTTGTTGCCTTTGGCTAGGTGATGGCTTTGAGCTCCATTCATCACTAGCATATTTTCTGTCACCAAAAGTTGACATAGATTTTGAAAGTATTCACATCATTTATCGTGTTCAGAGCATTGGGGAATAATTGACTTTTGTAGGAGAAAGAAGTTTGGAACAAAAAAAAATTGTATATATTTGGAAGCAAATGATTTGTTTCCATGCGTTTTATCCCCATCCCCTGTAGACTTCACTGAGGGTTCCTTCCCCACAACAACAGTCCCCCTTCCCCATATGCTTCACTTGTTAGCATGGAGTCAACTATTAATCCAGCTTTATGTATATAGCAGTGTATGGGGATGTTTATAATTGTGTACGCTTACAGCATCCAGTGCCCATGCGATGTGGAGTATTCTAACTAGTCGTTGCCAGCCAGCCCAAATATTGAGATGGGATCATTTAAGAGTATAGGTGAGCTTTTATCAAGTTTGTTCTGTCACCCAATCTTGGATATTTCATTTATATATTTTGAAGTCATTCATCTCATGTCAAAAAAGGTTTCTTTGATTGGACAAATCTGTAACTGATTGAAATAAAGTATTGTATGTAATGAAGATGGATGTTTCCTCATGGAAAGTCTTTTGTTTTTATTTTATTTTCTTAAAAGTTGTGCTGGTTAAGAAAAAGTTTCGTTTCTCTAAATATGTTGTAAACAATTGAATTTGTAAATATACAGATTGTTTTGTTTTAATTTCATGTTGACGATTTCTGTAGATTTTGAAAAGGCAATTACAAGTAGTAAGAAACAGAACGGATTAAAAAGATAACATGTACAGATGTGTCCTTGTATGTCATTGTGCCTTTTTCCATTTTGCTAACTTTCATGTTTGTATCAAAGATTTCAGTTAAAATTCCTATTGAATGTTTACCACCAGATGAAAATCAGAAATTTTTCACTAGAAGCGAAGGCCCTAAAAATAGGCTAATGGGATATTGAATCCAAGGGGTGAGGCTTTTTGCTCCAGAAAACCCTGTACTGTCTGAAGAAATTAACCCTTAAAATGGAACAAGTATCTTAAGGCAGAGCCATTTCTGACAAAAGCTAGACTAACTCTCAAGTCAAATCTTCTAGTTGACAAGTATTCACCTGCATACCTCCTGACTATGCAGATGGTTAAGGCAGGGGGAGGGGGGAGGGCAATGACCCATAAAATCCCCCACACTGCGGGATGAGGAAGCAGTTCCCTGGTGGGGATCAAAAATTGTTTTGGACCACTGCCTGGGGGTGTCTTAGCAGAGTTGGTGTCACCTTTCCCTTTGGGGTTTTGGTGCATCTTTGTGCAAATTTTAAAGAAACCAACTGCATTTTTTTTTTTTTTTTTAAGAACAAAAGCAGCTTGAATCGTGTGTGTGTAGGGGGAGGGTCCATTCCACCACATTTAAGACCAGGAGGGGTAATCTAGCCCCGCTTGCAAAGACTATGATGCCCTACAACCATAGGCGTACAGGACTTCCAATTTGGGGGGGCAGAAAATTTTTGCCCAAATCTCCAAAACTTGCCCCAAGTGCAAAGACCGGGGGGGGGATTTTCACCATGTGCGAATCACCGTCCTGGAGTAAGATTGGATAGATGCAAAATGATGCTACATTTATTGCTAAATTTGAGTTGGATGTATTTCGGAGAATTTCTACTTTTTTAGGAAATCTTTTCATCTTGCTTGTTTAAGTGTATTTTTGGTTTCGATGGTAAGAGAAACCTATGCAACCGTGCTGGCATGTGTGTGTGTGTGTGTTTGTGACTTTGCTCAGTAACACGATATCTCCAGAAGGGAAAGTCTGACAGTTCTCAAACTTGGTACATAGATGCCCCATATTGAGAGGAAGAACCCTATTATTTTTGGTTGGGTCAAAGGTCATCTGGGATCCCCAGGGGTCAAACTCCAAAAACCTTGCTAACACGATATATCAAGTTAGGAAGCTTGGACTGATTTCATATTAAGTATGTAGATGCGTTATGGTTAGAGGAAGAATCCTATTATTCTTGGCGGGGGTCAAAGGTTATCTGGGTTCACGAGGGGTCAAACTGGGAAAACCATGTTAACACAATATCTCAAGTTAGGAAGCTTGGATTGATTTCATACTTAGTATGTAGATGCGTTATGGTGAGAGGAAAAACCCTATTGTTCTTTGTGGGGATCAAAGGTCATCTGGGGTCACCAGGGGTCAAAGCCCGAAAACCTTGTGACCATGATATCACAAGTTAGGAGGCTTGGATTGATTTCATACTATGCATGTAGATGCCCCATATTGAGAGGAAGAACCCCATTGTTTTTGGTTGGGGTCAAAGGTCATCTGGGGTCACCGGGGTCAAACTGCAAAAACCCTGTTAACACAATATCTCAAGGTGCAAAGCTTGGATTGATTTCATACTAAGTATGTAGATGCGTTATGGTGGGAGGAAGAACCCTATTGTTTTTTGCAGGGGTCAAAGGTCATCTGGGGTCACCAGGGGTCAAACTGCAAAAATCTTGTGACCATGATATCTCAAGTTAGGATGCTTAGATTGATTTCATGCGTTATATGTAGATGGGTTATGGTGAGAGGAAGAACCCTATTGTTATTAGCGGGGGTCAAAGGACATCTGGGGTCACCAGGGATCAAACTGTGAAAACCTTGTTAACACAATATCTCATGGTACGAAGCTTGGATTGATTTCATACTTAGTATGTAGATGCGTTATGGTGAGAGGAAGAACCTTAGTTTTTGGCGGGGGTCAAAGGTCATCTGGGGTCACAACTCCGAAAACCTTGTTAACATGATATCTCAAGTTACGAAGCTTGTATTGGTTTCATACTTAGTATGTAGATGCGTTAATGTGAGAGGAAGAACCCTATTGTTCTTTGCAGGGGTCAAAGGTCGTCTGGCGTCACCAGGGGTCAAATGCAAAAACCTTGTGACCACGATATCTCAAGTTAGGAAGCTTAGATTGATTTCATACGTAGGATGTAGATGCGTTATGGTGGGAGGAAGAACCCTATTGTTATTAGTGGGGGTCAAAGGTCATCTGGGGTTACCAGGGGTCAAAGCCCGAAAACCTTGTTAACACAATATCTCAAGTTACAAAGTTTGGATTGATTTTATACTTGGGATATGGATGCGTTATGGTGAGAGGAAGAACCCTATTGTTTTTTGGCGGGGGTCAAAGGTCATCTGGGGTCACCAGGGATCAAACCCCGAAAACCTTGTTAACAATATCTCAAGGTACGAAGCTTGGATTGATTTCATGCGTTATATGTAGATGCGTTATGGTGAGAGGAAGAACC
>WURT03000010.1:12842-41516 GCA_009936505.3 Holothuria glaberrima | reverse complement strand
GCAATCGAATATGGTTTTATTTGTTGCCTTGCAGGCCTATTAGGCTAGTTACTGATCGTGTAATGACTGCAGCAGTCTGTAATACAGGTCGATTAGCCTTTTTTGATGGCAAAAAAATGTTACGGCATTCCAGATTGCAAATTATAGATTTCAACATGTGTACAAATGAAGAGATCAAATAGAAAATGCTTTTTTTATTCAAATTTTATCTGAAAGAGATGCTACAAAAACAGAAATTCCACAAGTGAAATGATTCAAATGATCATAAGTTCATTTGATCATGTATACAGTACACACGACAGGCCTACTACATAGCCTATGTTGGGAAGTCATTGTACGTAGCGACATTGTTACGTCATTACACACTATTTCCGGGTACCCTGGTACCCGGCGGGTATGGACCAGCGGGTACCTGGTTCGCGTTTTTTGTACCCGGTGTAAACACTAGATGAAACATTGAACATAAAAGACATGAAATGCAACTGTACAGTAAAAATAACTACTCAAATAAGAGAGGGTAGAAAAGTCTTAAAAGTTATTTTCAAAGTACAGTAAAGTCAATAAGAAATGATGTTTCACATTGCACTACATAATAGAAACAAAAGCAGGAAAGTGAGGACAAAAGTCATGTGATAGTTACGTAAATCTGATAGGTTAGTTTTGCTTTACGTAAGTGATATTTAAATGAATTCACAGATTTGCATTGCCTGGCTCCATAAGTCAACTTTTTCCACATTTTTTTTTTGGGGGGGGGGGGGCTCGACTGAAAAAAAAAAAAAAGACTATACAGCTTAGTGTTGCAACTTGGTTGTCTGAGTAATCCATTTGTATGTTTAGTGGAATGCTCATTTGTTTCATTGAAGTTGCTTAAATACAAATAATACAAGAACATTAGAGAAGAATATCTCTGGTGATCAGGGTCATTTTAATGATTCTAGTATTCTAATATGGGAGAGTCTAATGATGTTTGGCTCCATTTTTTTTTTTTTTTTTTTTTTTTTTTCTGGAAGTTTCTGTCAGCTCTGAATGTTAAACTGGTTGCCCAACGGTCCATAATTTTGCATATTTTTCATATGTTTCAGGCACAGCTGTTTTTCAGTTGTTATCCAATGAACATTCTTGAGCAGGAATGATAAGGGGTAATCTTGACAGGACTCATATTAGCCTCCAATCCAGCTTCTTGACCTAGAGTTACTCTAAAAGCAGTTATCATGTTAGAAAATGAAATTAGGCAGCTTTTGAAATATTTTATTCTGGGAGTTGTAGATGCCATTTTCACACTGTTGGCTTTTCCATTGTACAGTATACTGGAACTGGAATGCTTAGGAAGCTAATACTAGTTGCAGCAATTTCCTGACAAATAATTTTTTTTTTTACAAATCAGCTTTGGGACTCTCACAATTGTGCACCTTAGTGTGGAAGTGACCAGACCCTCCCCACCTCCCCTTTCCTGACAATTCCCACCCTGATAATTCCCATGAGTGGAAATGTTCCAGGCAGGAAATGGGGGGAGGGGGTAAGTGTTGACCAGGAAGCCACTGTAGTGCAAACTCAAACTGAAAGTATTATAGCAAGGCACCCATTGGGCTTGACACAAGCCTCAAAATACTGTAGTGCACAGTAGTATGAGGGAACTTAGAGGGTACTGAAGTAGCTCAACCATCCCTTGACATCTTCTTGATGGGCACTTCTACAAATAGTTAGGGGTATTGTGGCTTTTTATCTATGGTGCTGTTGTTATGTCAAACCCTTCCCTTAGCAATACTTCTTAAAATTATTTGCATGGCATATGTCATAATTTAATGTCAAATGTTGTCATTTCCATTTTACCTACAGAAAAGTATGATTATGTTGGAAAACTGTTGAAGCCAGGAGAAGCCCCTACAGATTATTCAGATGAAGAATCTAATGCAGAAGGGGACAAGAAAGACAGCTAGTCGCTGACATCAGTCTCGAGCTTGATCTAATTATTTGGTGATTTAAAGCAAAGCAGAGACATGGAGGAAGGGTAAAGCTTTGACCACATTAATTCAGACAATTGCTCTGGATATTTGGAAGATAGTACCATGTGTTTATAGGTAATGCTATGGTTTTCACAGCCTGAAAAGCAGGCTTTACGTTTCCATCAGTCCTTCAGCAGTGTGTTGTGAAGGCATAGAATGTGTATTTAAACACATTGTTCATGTGGCATTGCTACGTAAAAGAACTGTCATCCTTGATGAATAAATAATTTCTCATTTCGCATATGTGCATAAAAGGTTGAGGAGACACTAAATAGAATGTCAATTTTTCTGTTGACTAAGAAATTTAAAAATAACAGAAAATTAATTATTGTGTTCAAACCAAATTTTATGGTTTCTGGCTTTATTATACTGTGGTTAACCCACACTAAATATGTCTATCTCTGCAGTAATTCAGCTGCTATTGCAGTGGTGTGAAATAGTGGGATTCTGTCACTTACTTGTGGTACTGTAGTTTGGACAATAATGTGTAAGGTGATAGGAATATAACATTCACTGTTTAATACCAATTGGTTACCACTTTTATGCTGCCTGTCAGTAGATAAATTCAGATTTTATTTTATTTTTTTTTTTTTAAGTGGAAGAGCAAATTGAGATTGTATTTTTGCCCCAAAGAATTAAGAATTCTAATGGGACATTGGTCAAGCACATTATAACATGTGGAAATCTTGGAATACAGGGTTGCCACATTTTGTGGTCTTTGATACATGTAGCATGCAAACCATTATTCTACCAGAAAAGTATGCAAAAGTTGCAGGTAGAAGATCCACTGTATTGTATCTTTCAGGTATAATGTGTGTTATAATGAAAAGAAATCCATGCCAAGCATTGTTCTTCCAATTGGTTCTGAGATCGAGATATCAAACCTGCATAACTATGTTCTACAAAGTGTAATTGTCTACAGTAAGTGCTGTATCTAGAACCCTGCCGGCCATTGGACAACCCAATTACTAGTTAAAATACTACATATAAAGCATACTAGCTGTGGCCACAGTAGTACATAAAAAGCAACACATAAAGTTAACTTGACATTTCAGCTTGGTTCCTTATTTAGATACATATGGATATGAATTGTGCATTCTGGAAGATATTGTCACCGTTTTATGCATCTGACACTAAAAATCAGGAAAATTTGGTCACTTGAAATTGAAAAAATATTCCCTTACTGCAAAACAGTTTAACAAATTACTTGCAGTTGGCTATGAAAGCAGATGGGTACAGTACTACAGCCCATTGGCCCTACAGTCAATGGGGTTTTGTATGAAATTTTTTGGTTTGGTTTTTCAGTCCAGTTTCTAAACAATTGGTTTATGTCGGGCCAGCCACAGCCTTTTTTCCAGTTGTGGCTCACTGGATTGTTTTCCCTACTCCATTGCTTATGCTGAGCACCAAGCACAATGGCAGTAGGTTCCATTTTGAAGTCTTTGGTATGACCCGGCCAGGATTCAAACTCCTTCAGGCTGTAAGTCGGATGCTCTATTTACATGACCATGCAGCCAGTGGTGATTTTGTATAAAAGAATGCACATAAGTAATATTGGGCTGCAGTACCATTAGTATATTTCACTGTAATGCTGTTTGGTTGTAAAGGTATTAAATTGTTTTTAAATTGTAACTGTTAATCTGAATAATACAACTGTAGCATTGATGGGCTGTAGGACTGTAGCACAGTCCCCATGGGGATACACATTTCATACGTTGAAGTACTCCATAAACCTTTGTATTGTCATACATCAATACTGCTTGTTACTTTGAATGCTAATGTTTTATAAAGGATGGATCCAACCCGTTTTCATGATAAAATTCTGATGATGTAGCAATGTATCCTCTATGAAGAGTGCAAACAGTGGAAAGAAGTGCACTGGCCAAGAGGCATTGTGGACTTTGTATTTTGAGTGCCTGGAAAAAGTTGAATTTTCCATCTGCTTGAAAAAATGGTAATGTTTTCATTTGATGAAGCACTTTCAGGGCTGGAATAAAACCCAACAGCTGGGGCTATGACCTGCATATTTTTGCAGGGAAGGTGCAGCAGTGCTGCTGTGGCCAAAGTCAGATACGTTGGCAGAGGAAATATGAAATTTGTCAAAAGATTTTGTTACTTTTTCACTAAATTTAGTGCAAAACATGCTCAATACGGAGCATTACGTTGTATCTAAGATCCATCAATTGTCAAAATTTTACCAAGGGGAGGGGGACTTCAGTCTGACCCAAGACAGCAGTCTGAAAACATTCAGCCCACCTCCTTCACTGAAAAACAGCTGCTCCTTACACGTATAGTATGATGAAATATATTGAACGTTATGGACAAAATCATACATATTAAATTTAGTCCCATTATGTTTCATTTTGCCAAACTCGCCATGATTTTTAAATTTGACTCATGGGTGCTAGACCTTTTTTTTTGTGTGTGCCTGCTTATTTATGCAGCTTGTAATTTTGTACTTTTTAGTCCTTTCATATTACATTTCTTTAGGACAGCATAAAGCAGGAATGTAAAACCTTATCATGTTTCAGTAGCCATTACTGTACATCCACTGTGTTCAGAATATTTTTTTTTTCTTTTTTTGTTTTCAAAATTTCCATTTGGTAACATTCAAGCATTAACTTTGTTATATGTTTCTATAAGGTACAGAATAATACAGCTAATAAATGTCAGTGCTTAATTATTCCATGTATGTGATGAACTATATTTTGAATTCAGTTTGTTTTTCAAAATGGTTATATTTGTGTATTGATCCAGAATTATCATTCAAGGCTATGGTCTGTAATGGTATTTCACACGCTCTGTTATGATTGTTAAAAATGATGGCTACTGTACTTGTGTTTAATATATTATGCTTGGTTAGCATGTGGGTGTCATCACAATGCAGCCATAATACAATTGTATGGGTTGTGTCTTGGAATCCATTACTACAGTAATATGCTGTGGTATGTTGATTGAAATTACTGTTCTTCTTACTGTGCCCAATACCCACATGGAATGCAGAATAACATAGTGTAGTAATGTACAGTGTTGCTTGTGTCATTTGTTCAGTGCTACAGTGTATGGTGTGTTACACAGTATAGGGATGCACTGACATATTGAACTAAAGGGAAGATGGCAGAAGTTTATTTTCAAATTTTTGCTAAATCTTGCAAATCTCTTATTTTCCTCAAAAGTATCTTTCATTATGTTTCTGTATACAGACATTAGATATTGAAGGTAAACCAAGGAATTTTTTCTGCATTTATTTAACAAATGAGTAACAATCATATTGTCAAATGATTGATAAGAGCCATTCCTGAACTAGGATGACAGGGCACACTCATTCAAATTGGTTGGGGGGAAGACTGCATTTTCCCTTTAAAGGGCAACAAATATTACTCCAGACAGTAGTACACCCTACTTACAGTAGTTTAGTTGTAGCCCCTTCTTTGATTGAAAAGGAAAAAAGGTTCATGAATCTGGTGTACCTCATGTAAAAAGCTACACTAGCCTTCAGTGAGGGCCTGTTGCATCCCCCAGATATATTTTGAAATAGCACTACAGCTCTTAGTACAATTGGGGACTGCACTTTGGTTGACATTCATTCATACAATAGCTCCACTCTGGTTGGTGACTTGTACAGTCAGTGGTGTTCCTAATTAAGCTCGCACACAGTTGTGTGTCAATATGGCCTTGAATTTAAACTCAGTGCGGACTACTGTGGCACTCTCTTGAAGATTTCTTGACAGGTGTTTTTGTTTAAAGGGTCTCAAAGTGAACTAATGGGGGAGAATTGTTATTGCCTGGGATGAGACTGTAAAGCCTAGTTAAGATGTGTCTTGTCCATGTCACACTACTGCAGGAACGAATCTGGTACTTTGCAAATATACTGCAAAGCTGAACATTATGCCACCTCTCTCTGGCATCATCAGCCAGGAATTATTTATGTTGCATGAGTGATCAATACAGTCAGCCTTGCAGGCTTGTACATTATGTGCCAGGATGAACATGATGTGTGCAGGGTCTTGTTTACATTCTTCACATGTTTGTCTCCACATCAAGTAGCATTTATGATGTCTTTTACTGCTCCATGGGTCCTAAAAGCCGAAAATGCAACTGAAAAACTGTATCATGTTTATTGCTGTTTGCAATTAATGTAACAGAGAACAAAACATGCCCTCGTTGAAATTTGAAAACAGCGTTGTTACAGTATGTTGCATGTCAATTGAGTGTGGTGTAAAAACTGTAAGCACAGGTATCCAGCTTGCAACGTGAACCATCACCAGATTGGTTTGGAACTTCTTACAAACTAGGAAAAATGAAGTCTTAAAAGTGGAAAACATGTATAGTTTGCTTTCCAAAATCAAATGAATCATGTTGAAATACAGTATATTGACTTCTCTGTCATAAAGTCAGGTTTGAAAGCCTTGTTTTGGTGGTAGGATTAAAATTCGCTTCCACTTTTGTCGGTAAGCACACTATGAACTAAGATTGATGGTTTAGACATAGTTGTCTGTTAATTGTATGTCACTATTTCCCCAACCAGAGAATGGAGTTTACTTCAAAGGCAGTGTTTTTCTTTTATACGGTATTTTAATATTTGCTCTTACCATCCATATCTTTAACTCCAGGTGGTTTAGTAATAATCTTAACTAATTTGAATACAAAGCATGGATCATTTTGCTCGCCATGGAGACGGAGTGGTTATGTCGAACAAGATACTCATTACGCACATTATGCTGGTCACACTACTGTGATTGTACTGTGTTTATGAAAACTCACTGGAAGGAGGCATCAGTCATTAAAGGGGTGTAGCTTCTCACATGAATTTCAGATGACAGGGACAGAAAATATCTCTTATTAGCTGGCAGTCTCACCTACTCCCTTTGACTCTAGTAGCAGCTTCACATTCTGAAAGTATTACACATTACAAGAGATGTAAGTTGCATGATTTGAAAGTTTATGTTGGGAAATTATTCACTCCTCGTGTTGAGAACGGTGTATTTCTTGAAAAATGAAGTAATCTTGCTAATTTTAACTGTTTAGTAACTATACATGTAAATCATGGTTTGGAGACTTTGAAAATTTACCCTCTCACAATTACACTTGCCTCCCTTAAAAATGGAAGGAACTTTTACTACACCAGTGATATTTTTAGGCTCGCAAGTACAGTATTCATCACTACATTTGTGAACTAGTCTTATCTCTTTTGCTGAAATGCAAGCGGTGTTGACTTTTTTGTGAAAAGGACTACGGAAAACATGGCACTTTTACTTTGTCTCAAGGGAACTATGGTTTAAAGGGCAACAATTAACAATTGTTGCCCCAGATAGTAAAAACTATCCCTGCTAGATTATTTCTAGTATAGACCATCCTCTGGTCTAAAAGAAAAGGCACATATCTAGTGCACCTCTTAGACAAAGCCAAAGTTTGATTCACTTCTCGGCCTTTTGGCTACGATCATGTGTAGTATCTGTTCTTTTCAGCCAGTCGAGAATGGGACCACGCATGGCAGACCCTTGATGTAGAGGTCCGAATGTCGTGAGATTGGTCATGTTCAGTTGAAGTTCCTTGGGGACGTAGCTCCTATGGGGAGCAGAACTCCTTCGAGAGTAAACGTTTGGTTTTTGCCCTTCGACTCTTTACAATAGAGTCAAGGGGACTTTGAAAAAAGTAAAATTGTGCACGCCCGTATCCAGAGCTGTCTGCTATTAAATGAGTACACTACTCTCTGAAAAGTCATCATTGACCAATCAGAATGATGATACTTTTGTCTAAATTCATGTCAATCAAAGTGACGTCACCAATTGTCGATGAAGAAATGGGGATATTAGTAAATATGTTTGGGGTGATTCAGCAGTCTCTTTAGTATCCTGCATATTTTTTCCAAAGTCTTTGATAGGTCATCTCGTGGTATTCGATATTCTTCATCATAAGAAATGCGGTACTGTAGTAAAGTAGTCTACACGGCTGATGGTGAAGCATCAGTGTGGTTCATGGATGATGGTGTCACCAAGGGCGGCAATTCGTTTCTAATATTGGGGGGGGGGGGGGGGGGGGAGACATTGTCCCATTTTCAAATTATTTACTGTGTGAAATACCAAAGTCAATGAGTGATATCTCAAATATTGCGGGTGGGACGTGTCCCCATGATCGCCGCCCATGGGTGTCACACTGTACAGTACATATGAAAAAAGGTTTGCGTTCTTGACAGTTGTTTTATTTCAGGTATCAGTCAAAAAGTAGATATTCCAAGTTTGAAAAGCAAATCAAAGCTTTTATTTTAAACAAGTTTGTCAAAGTGTGAATGTTATCAACATGCGAAATGTGTGTTAGGTAGTAATGGACCGACGTTTAGAAAAAAAATAGCCAGTGAACCTAGATCCCTTTTCCTTTTTCCCCAAAATGATCTAGCTTTGCGGCATGTTGTGTCGTCACGGGAACGGGACACAATTACCACTTCAAATGATGCATTTAGCAGTTTCAGTTTGGTCCATGACCCATTGTATTATATTATAAAAAATGCAGAAACAGTTGGAATCACAGCCATTGTGAGATACTGTGCGATCAGTTGAGACTATCAATATTATCAAAAAGAGTCGTGTTAATTTCTTTTGAGCTTCATTGCTTTCAGAGCTTCCTGCTTTCATTTCCTTCATACAAGCATTTTTTATACAGATACCTACCAGCATTTTTATATAGATACCTATGAAGGCTTATAACTCGATAGATTTTCTCCTTCGATTACCCGGCTTTAGAGTAGGGCTTACAATGATCGTAGCTGATTTGAATGAAATAGACCGGTGTAATCATGATGTATTGTTTTCTTCAACAAAGCCTTCCTCCTTCTGTGGCATTAAATAAGGGCATATAGGTGTTCCAAAATATGGCACGCATACGTCCTTTGCAAAATAAGATATCTATCAAATGGAATTTTAAAATATACCCCTTTTAAACGGGCTCATTGAAAGTCCGCCGCCTCCCCCGAATATGAAAGGCTGTTGCAAAGCCTACCACATATTTGCATATAGACACAGGCTAGGAGAAATATGGTGTTATATTCCGATTTTTATCAGTCTCGGCCTCACATCATTCTGACAAAGCAACAATGCCTCCTACCAGTCTTTAACCTACGCCGTCAGCATATATTTAGACGCAGTTCGTGACAGGGCGACTAATGGTTCAAGTTCGTCCGTTCATTTTTCTTGAAATTTCAGAAACTCTAATAAGCAAATTGTTAAATTTTCTAAGACGATGAATTGTGTAAAAACTATGAGATTAGAATGTGCACCAATTGTAATACTTGGTTTTTGAGTTGGTATTGTACAATGGACTAAATGAATTAGCGCATACAGAATACAAATTGGAATGTTGAAAGTAGAAAAATGTTTTTTTTTTTATTTTTTTTCTTCCTGTTGACGATTTTCGTGGAATAATTTTGTCAATAAGCAATGGCTACCACATTCGGCTTTGGATTATGCAAAATGAACATTATGTTATAAAGGGCACAATGAATCAGGCTGATCCCGTACGCCAGTTCGTCCCTGGTTTCTTGGGCGTAAACATGGGGGAAGGGGACCCAGTATCAAATGCCCCCAACCTCCAGGTTTAGTGACTGGCTTTTGTAAGAGCCAGGCCTGTCCGGTATATAATGACTTGCATCTCAAAAACAACTGGGGATTTTATTTATGATAGCGGCTTTTGTGTATTATGAAATGAAGTAAACTATTGCTAAAGCAGGCTCGTAAGCAGGGGGCGGGGTACGAGTGATTCGTTGATGGGTTCGTTTGTGATCCCCCTTGCCGTAGTCAGACTAGGAAGCTATGCGATGGTGATGCCGTGTGTGTGGTTGACACTTATGCTTGTAAACACGATATCCCAAGAAGGGTAACCTCAAGGGGTCTCATACTTGGCTCGTGGACAGATACCCTTTATGGAGATAATGATCCCTACTGTTTTGGTGAAGGTCAAAGGTCATTTGGGTGACCAAAAGTCAAATATTTAATACATTTGAAACTTTTCGTGAACTATTTCAAGATGGGTACCTTTGAGAAATCTCGTATTTCGGCATGTGGATGGTTGACAGTGGAAAGATGATCCCTTTGTTTTGGTATGGGTCAGCTTTGGGAAAACTTCAATTATGAACCGCATACTTGACATGTGGATGGCCTATATAAAGTGAAGGTCATCTGGGGTCATTGGAGGTCAAAAGGTTGTTAATATGATATCAGTGTGTTTGATATATTCCTTTGGATATCAGACATTTTGTGCCAATATTGAGATGGTGGTAATTTTTGAAACGCTGTTTGAAATTATAGTACTAGACTTGCATTTCAGTGGCAAAAACCACTAGCCTTTTGGCTTTTTTTATTAATTCGAACTACCCCAATTTTGATCTCGAACCCCCATGTAAACTGTGAGGGTCGTTCGTCTTCTCATGTGGCTTGTCCCTCTTAGAAATGCAGACACTGTAGATTGTTACAAATTAAATACATCACGCTGGATGTTAGGACATCACATTTAATAATTTAGCACTAGTCTTGGGCGATATTTTTGGAGTCGGGTACCCGCGGCTTGAATAGTCGCGGGACTCTGAAGCTTGTCGCAGCTCATGTTTGATATTAGTTTCACTGACGTCATAACTGCCACCTACACATATATAACGTTATATTTTGTGCAGGAATTAACGTATCGGCAATGTAGGAAGAAAACGATATGCACTACGCAGTTGCGTATGTGATGTATGGGCATCGAGTGTTATGAATGACATACTGTACTGTAGTGTATCGAATACAATTACTGACATTGAAAAGGGGCTGCGGTGCGCAGTAGAATTTCATTGGTAGATTGAACGGAAATGTGGAAAATTTTTAATGTAGTACTAGTGAGTAGCACGCAAAAACGATCATCATGAATATTTTTTTATAGTTTTAAAAATTCCACTGGAGTCGTGACTCCAAGGAAAATGGAGTCGAGTCGCAACTCCCGGCCAAGAGTCGCGACTCTAAAGTAGAGTCGGGTAACCCGCCCAAGCCTATTTAGCACCATTTTATCATATTCCATTATAGACTGGTTTAGTATTAATCAGGTTTCCCTCGGTTTACCAAACAGGCAGAACCCCTGGTTGTTGGTAATCCGCTTCCCACTTTTGACAAGGAGGATCTCCCCGTCTTTCAAGATTATTACAAAATAAAATATTACTTTTGGTTATCAAATCAATAACTTTTGAATAGAGTGACACGAAGTAAACCGTTAATTAACCATGATTTCAAAACGGTCCTATTTTTTATATTTCGCGCGCGTCCTACGTGCATTGTATTATTATTGCAAGTCAGCTTGAGCGGGATTATTTTTCCAATCCTATGCAACTCATACCACCACTCATTCCTCTCGAACCACGTTAACCGGTAGTGTGTCTACTGGGGGAAAGTACAAAAAACACAGACCTTCCATTGTGGACGAACCCGCTGTCAGTCGATGCACAGCCTGCTTTACCCAGCATTAGCCTGCATTTCTAGCAAAAGTTTAGTTAGCTGATAAGCCTCAATAGTTTTTTCGAAAGAAGTGTAACAATTATGGCTATTGCCAGTCAAATTAACTATGTTATTTTGCCTGTGAAATCAACAGACTCACATCCGGTTATTTGGGCGACTAATTGTAATTAAACATAAGGGCAGCTTAAGCCTCACGCATGTTTGGCGCCAGATAGGTGGGGGGGGGGGGGACTTACAGAGGAGTTTCATTGGCGTCACGAGATCGCTTGACTCTTTGGTCCCCGTCAAGCTCCCTTTGTGTCACAGTAGTAATGTGTGTGTTTGTGAGTGTGTGTGTGTGTGTGCTGTGAATGCGCTTAATACCCTAGTCTTGGTCTAGATCCTAGTACTCGCTAGTACATACATTCGCGACTATCGTAAGGGCGCTCTTTCTATATTCTCCAGAAATCCTGAGCTCAGTATAGGGTGACGGTGCCACAGAACGTTAGGTACACTAACTTTATTGGGTTCAGTGATGTGTGACGATGTAAAGATCCACTGAACTCTATACCTATAGTGTACCTAACGTTCTGCGACACCGTCCTAGCGGTACTGTTCTTTCTAAAGCAAAATCTCCACGCAAATGACAAGTTTAAAGAGCGCCCTCGATTTTGTTTCCTACTAGGGAAAAGTGTGATAACGTCTTGACCAAGACTGTTACTGCCTGTGTGCTGTGCCCTGCACTGCCGGGCTATCCCAATTGCATTCCTTCACATGAAATACCTATAGGCCTCATGCATTGACGTCACGTTAATAGGGTAAAGAATGGAGTACACTGTACGCACGACGAAGACTTCTCACACGAGTAGACTTGCCCGACGGGGGACCAGCGACCCGAAGCCCCGACAGTCCCGATGCCGTCGAGGAATTGGTGACATGGAATTTGAAGAAAACCTGCGTACCAGACCATGCCATTGCGGGATATATATTGCATTAAGTTTGTATAAACTAGAGGAACATAGTTCAGCGCTGATGTAATGTTTTTCCCGGAATCTAAAACGTGAAACTGCAAAGCGCGCGAACTTTTTTGGGTTATTCTATATACACTAAATAGAATCTCTACTTAGGCCTATTTAAAGCTTATACAGGTCAATTGTCTGGGCAGCTGGGCCCTATCGGGCATAACTTACGTTGCGCTTCCCTCCTCGAGTCACTAGCCGTACCGCACGACAGACTGACACAAGAGAACATTTACTAGGTTTAGCGAAATAAGATGAATTTCCCGATATTTACATAAATCCATGCATGTATTCTACTTATTAAGTTACTTGAAAAGGTGGAAGGGGTTTGTACTGTATTTAGTTATAAGTAACGGAACTGAGGAAGAGTGGGGAAAGCGTACCGAATTTTGGGTTTATATCAGAAATGACCCTTTTGAAAGCGAAAATAAGTAAATCGACCAATTTTCCCGACAGGGGTCGGGCTATGACCACGACCCCAAGTTTCGGCCCCTTTGTCGAGTGGGTAGTGAGAATGGAATATGAAGGAGCCTTACTCTATGGTCATGCCATTAGAAGGCATATGTTGCATATATCACTTAATACTTCAAGGGCCGAGTTGTGCACTGATACGGTGCTTTTGAATCTGAAAGGTGAAATTGCAAAGCGCCCGAAGCGTGCTAAAATTTTTTGTAGGTTTACACAAAAAACATATGTAATCATTAAGGACAAAAAGAAAAAAAGAAAAACTGTAGGGGTTGTAGACCATACCGGGGATAGCATACATTGTATCGAAACCACCCGGACTACCCGATGAAATAGCCAAACTTTTCGCCACGAGTCTCTCACCACCTGACCGTACCGCATGACGCACACAAGAGAACAGCAACTACGCTTTGTAATATGGGGTGAAATTTACGACCGCTACATAAACTGTGTACTCTGCTTCCATGTTACTTGGTAAGGTCGAAAGGACTTGTGCTATCTAGCTATGTGAAACAGAACTATTGGAGAAACTAGAGTGACAATACAGCGCGCGTAGCGTGCCGAAAATTTTGGATTCTTGTTAGAGAAATTGTCCTCTTGAGAGCAAAAGACAGGTAAACCGTCGAGGTGATTCGTCGCCTTGACGGACTATCGTCATATATTATCGTATCGGCTATGTTTCTTCAACGAAACAGTAAAAATTCCCCGACGGGGCGCAGCCTTTCCCGACGGGGGCCACGCCGCCCCCACCCGGCGCCACCCCTGAGAACTGAGTGGGTATCTGCAGCCTGTACACAAATCAGGTTTCTGAATTTGTGTTTGTGAGTTGCAATGATATGCGCTTTCCTTTGGTGGGTTGAGCACCTGTTCTGTGACGTTATATACATGAGGTCTATACATAGAAATTAAAGGAGATCCCTCGTATATATAGTTAGTTAGATGAGGTTTTACGGCCCAGTTTTGTATATATAGAGCAGACCATACAGCCATACAGACATTCGAGTCTAAGAGAGCAGACTTGGCTGGAGTATGTTGATGTGTTTACACGCAGTTATTTGAATACACCATATGCATATGACGTCACAGAATAGAAAGTGAGTGGAAGCAAGCGCGTCGTATTGCAACCTACGCCAGCAAAGGCAGACAGCTGATTTGGG
Organism: Holothuria glaberrima; assembly: GCA_009936505.3. NCBI lineage: Eukaryota > Metazoa > Echinodermata > Holothuroidea > Aspidochirotida > Holothuriidae > Holothuria > Holothuria glaberrima. The sequence continues at coordinate 27,417 of WURT03000010.1, read as the reverse complement.
TACCGGGGGCTACGCGCGTAAATCTGCTACGCGCTTGTACGAAATCATCGTCGTGCGTATATCGTGCTATCATTGTTTGCGTCCAAATGACACCGCTTGATGTCAATGAGGTCTTTGTTTTTGTGCTATCTACCCAGGGATCGAGTTCCTAGAAGTCCTTCCCCCGGTCGGCCAGGTAACCGGATGTGAGTCTGTTGCTTCTACAGACGTTATACGTTAGTGCATTTGCGGAGCGGAAAATGGAAACTGTTACACCGGCAATAGCCATAATTGTCGTTACTCCACCTTCGCTAGAAATGTAATGCTGAGTAAACATCGTGTGCATCGATTGACAGCTGGTTCGTCTGCAATGGCAGAATGGAAAGGCCTGTGTTTTCGAAACAGCCAGGGGAGGGAGCTGCACACGAGCCTGAAAAAGTGAAATCATGACGCCTCGCATAGTATAAATTCACATGACTAGTGGTCGAATGACCCAGTAAACTTAGGTTGAATCTTGAAATTTTCACGAAATACATGTTTGACAAATACGGAGAAAGTTTGCAATAGTATGTACAACTTCGTAAACAACATAGGCCTGTGACATTTGTGATATAGAAGGGATGTCGTATTTCGTCCAAATTTAGAATTCTTATTGCCTTTACCACCTCGAATAACTTAGCTGAATACATTATTCTTGTCCAGACGGCTCTGTTCTCAAGTTACTTTGAGACTTGTCAATTTATTTACAGGATGCTGTGTGCGATACTTTTCATCCTGTAATGAAACGTTCTTGAAGTACGGTACCCCTCTTCTATTTGGATTTCTCTGATCACGTTATCCGTTAGACTGGTGTACAATGGGATCGATGTGCGTTTTCTGTCGTCCCGAACTTTTCGACTTCCGTGGAAAAGTCTTCACGGTTGGGCCGTCTCTTTGGGCGTAGAGCCCGATTTTTTTTCTCAGAAACATAATTGATACTACAGCAAATTGGGCTTTGATTAACACATTGGTGGATGGTGACTTGTGCAGAGCATGAATTATATTGTGTCTAATGAGTAGCAGAAAATGCGCGTGAAGAAGTGTGAGGAAATGGCCCGGAGTAATTCAAATTTAGCACAGGCTACTGTAGCTTTGTCTGGGAGGTGCACTATTCCGGCTTTTTTCTAAGTGATGGTGGTGGTGGTGGTGGTGGGGGGGGGGGGGTGCTAGAAGTAAAACTAGTAGGGAGAAGTGTAGTTTTATATCTGGGGCAAAATATTTTTTTCTCTTCATTGTTGTCAGTGTAGGTGTTTTATATACCTTTGAGTAATTGCCTAGTGGATAGGATGGCCATAGGTGTACATAACGTTATGTGGAAGCACTAACGCTCTTTTCGCTCGAAGTTTACACAGCATGGTTCTTTCGTAATACACTGATGAGCTACTGTCTGTAGCTGGCAGGGGCGTCAATCCGTATTGAAATGTGGAGGTACATACCTGACTTAGCACAAAACAAGCCCTTTGGTTTTGAGGAGGGGGTGCCCTTTTACAGGCCCTTCCCTGTTCCCTTTTTATGATGACTGACGTTGTCCTGTTCTAATTAGGGACGGATCTAGGTTTTACTGTAAAGGGGGGGCTGACAATGGCTTGTGGAAGAGTGATGGCTCTCCTGGGGGAGGTGCCTAAGGAGAGGGGCCCCCTCCCTTTTGGAAAGTTTTGGTCTCAGGATGGGGTCTATATTCAAAACGGTGCAATCATTTTCCATTTATCCAGCCTATTCATGCACAAGAAATGACATTTTTTGTGGAGAAGACTACAGTTAATACATAGGCCTATTTCAAACTTTTCTCATCCATGCCAAATGATAAAATTTGCAAGAATGTTGGTCCTTGGGCGATTAGTGATGGTCGTCCTAGGAGAAAGGTCCGAGTTGAACGGTGTGTCCCTCTTGATGTTTAAAAATATTGCCCTCGGGGCGTGGCATAGCTCAGTGGCGCCGCCAGGAGTCTGGTGATTTAGGGGACTCCACAATGCTAACTCAGTCCCCAAAGTCTGTGTAAAATGGACTTTAATAAAGCGTACCGCGATTGTATACAGCAGATGTGGATCATTCCTTTGTCACTACATAACAAGGTGCCGTCCTAGGGGAGGGGTGTAAGGGGAGGGGGTGTGCCCACTCCCCCCAGAGCCTGCATTCAGGTTCTTCATCGAGACACTTTCAATTCCCTAACAACAAACCTATATGCCAATCAAAAAGCCTTCACAACACTGTTTTGAATTTCAGTAACAGAAATTTGCGACCAGGTCACCAGACAATTATGGCAGCCTACGCGACGGTCACTAAAATTGCTATCTTCACTGAACTCGATAGCAGAATAGGTCTATACACGGGCTCTGTGTTGATCCTGCGAAAGAGGAGGGCGCTGCTTACATATACACACTAGGGTTCCTATATAGAGAGGGTTGCGATAAACTGGTAATTTAACGGCATTTTGCCTCCAACTGCGAGAGCATTGCACGTACGTGCACATACGTTAGTTAAACGGTGATAATGATCTGCACAGCTAGTCTGAACTTATTTGGTGAAATAAATCATTTTTAACGGAGATTTTATTGACAATCATGTCACAAAGGATAAATACGAATTTCAAAGGGTCAGGGAGGGGTGAGGAAAATGGGACTGGGGTACCAGGGTAGTGATATCAGCCTTCACGTGCGATTTTTCGTGGGACCAAATCATAAAACACAGTTCTCAATGTGTAAAGAGTATCTGCACTGGTATTTCTATACTGTGTCGTTGACATCGCAGGAAGGGCAATCCACTGTAGTGGGTGGGGAGAGAGGCCAGGGGCTAACAGATCAATAGATGAAATCCAGTGTTCTTCAGGGCTTTGTAATAGCTATGATTTACTTAAGGCAATGTAATCCCCTCAAGTTGGCATAACAGTAAAAAAGGGGTGAAAGGAGTAGCATAGCTACAAGGGGATTGCGTGTGTATATTTCCCCCCTTCTGCTCCCCTCGCAAAGCCCATCTTATCCCCATCTCAATATAACCAATCTAATCAACACATAATTGCAGTCCCTCGTAGTCCCGCCACCATGTCCTTGTATGAAAATTAGGTATGCCACTGGGGCTGGATTTGAGGCCTTCATTGGATAACAAGTGCTCTTTTTCAAGCAGACTGTTTTGTAAGGCCCCAACAAACTATAAATCAAACAGGCAGGGCTATTATGCACAAAAGTAAGTACTCCTTGGCTTCCGTGTCGGTTTATACAAATTAGGAGATGGGGTGGACCTCACATTTATTCATAACCTGGGGTGCAATAATGTATGACAATGTGTTTTCTGAAAACAAGAATCTTCAAGCGTGGATACTATTAAGTTCAAATAATTAAAAGGTGATTGACATACAGTGACAATGCTGTAGTAAGCGTATGAGTGTAGGCAAGATACAAGGAAAGAGGGTAATGTCAGTGTTATATGCCTCAGCGAGACCGGCCTCGAGGCCGAGAACTAAGTCTCCGGCCTCGTCCTCGACCTCGGTAACTCATGTCTCGGCTTGGCCTCGGTCTCGGAGTCTAATGTCTCGATGTCTCTGAATAAAAGTGATCACTTTCACGTTAAGATTTCAACAATTTTGCCTACATCGTTCATCGCCATGATCGGAATGGGTCTGGTGCTAGCGCGCTAGCCAACAGCGTTGACTTAAGAGTCCCTATATATCTAATGATGTACCCGTGTGTGACGATCAATATGATACTACGGGTTGTGACATGTAAGACAGATTAATACTTCTCCACTGGAAGATTCTTTGGAAACTCCTCCAAACAGTCAGTTTAATTCATTTTACCAGCCTGTGAAGAGGAATTTTTAAATTTTCGAAATTTTTTCAACCCGCAACAGAGAAAATTAATGGAAAACAAAAACTTTAAATGCGTAACTTGACTGTAACACTCGTTACTTTCAACCAAAAATTATCCGTGTCATACTAATAAGACAGTCTCCCTCCATTGCAGTTGTTTTATAAGAAAAAAATTGCAAAATTGGTTCTTCTGTTCTATTTTCACGATTCAACTATAAAAACGTGTTTTTCCTTATATAGCTAAAGCAGACTCTTTGTGTCTTATCTGGATAATCTGAACATTTTGTTGCCATTTTCTAGGCGATTCCTACACACTCATGCACAGCATCCTACCATTTTGACATTTGCTTGACTGGACTTCGGTTAATATCATTAACATAGTCGCTTCTAATTGCCATGATGTTACCGTGCATTTTACGTAGACAAGTACGTACGCACGCGTTACGCGAAAATGCACTGACTATTTGGTTGCTGTAGGCAAAATGGCTCCATGTGTCACGTGATGCGAAATTTTGGGACACGGCATGTCGCAACCCTCTGTATATAGGAACCCTAATACACAATAACTTGAGGCTGAGACCTCACTGAAGCTGAAACTAAGAATTCCTGCCAGGCTGTGTTATAAAAAAAAATCCAGTCAAAACTCTTTTTTTTGGAGTATTTCGATCTATGGTTTTACCAACCACAAACCTCTGAAAATGGGTAATAATTCTCCGGATTTTGTTGAGGGTCTAAAGGGGATAGCCTACTGTAGCAAATAATAAAAAAATGCAAAAATAGGCTATTTCAAAAAATCCAGAATCCTAAATGTAGGGGTTGAAATCCCTACCCCCTCCCTCCTCCTTTGATCCGCCTCTTCTTATAAGAATTAGGATGCCAAAGTTAACATGACCATCATATAGATGATCTGTCAGTTGAAATAAACGGAGTCCACGGAATTACTTCAACTGTTCAAGGTGTAATTTTCACCATGTCCCAAAATAGCTGAAAACACTCTCCTCAGCATGGATCACTTTTAGAGATCATGGAACCAACAGTGAAATAAGGGCCATTGACGTGCATTCCATTTTAAAGGGCATGTGTCACCAACATGGAAGGTGCAGTACATTCCTAAACGCCATGAAACCCAGGAATGCCAAGGGGCTTCTCCGGGATGGCTCAAACTACCGCCCTTTCTCCACCAATGAGAAAGGCATATTCTCAGTCACGGCTTCTAGACAGAGCTATTTGAAAATGGTTTTGGTAAATTAAGGCCTAAATTTATAAAACTATAGCGTTGCCGCTATTTGTCTTTTGTTCCCTTGGACAGCCTCGGATCGTTTGTAAGCATGGTTGCATGTAACTGGGGTAACTCACAATTTTACCCCAGAATGGAACCTACAATTATTGATGTAACATTCATAAAAATGAACCTGCCAATGCCACCCATGTCGCACTTCCACTGGAACTGTGTCAGTGTAAATGGTTTGATATGTCTACACTGTCAAAAATATCTGTAATTTTACAGTCATATTTTACATTCATTTCTGTATTCCGTGTCAAACATAAATATTCTGTTATTTGACCAACGTTTATTTTTCAACGTAAAAATCTGGTATTTAACATGGTGGTTCGGTTATTCCAAAAAAACGATCATTTCCAGTTTTTAAAACAAACTGCACTTTTTGTCTTTCAACAGACATGTCTGTCAATTAAATACCTGTTCGAAAATTGTTAAGTTATATTAATGAATTACAGATTTTTGTTTTAGTAATTTACATATAACATCTGTCTTTCTCAAGGGATATTTTACTGAAGTGAAATGATATTCTACGAGTAGGCCTAACACATTATCATAAAGTGTACGTGGCTAATTTTGATAGCTGGTTTTCATAAAACCTTTTAATTGTCAATCTCAGAACAACTCGCATTCCTCATCAAGAATGGAATTATTTAAAGCTTTTTCTTGTATCATATATAACATGATCAGGTATCCTTTTCTCTAAAAAATATAACAGTTCACAGACTTGGTAACGTCAGATATTGAACCGCCTACCCCCCCCCCCTTTTTTTCATTTTTCATAAGCATCGCTCGAAAGTTTCATTTTCGCGCTTCTTTGAATTTTGAATAGAGGGCAGACATCTTGAACTAGTTGTAAGCTTTGGCCTTACGTGTGGTTTGAATCTCAAGTTTTGTTTGTTGCGACGAAGTTGCAGGTCTACCGATGTGAGAGATCTCGGGCACTTGTAATGGAACTGAACTTCTCATATACGATTATATGAATGCAGAATGTTGAGACACGTAGGTCCTAATCAAACAGAACCAGGACACTACTCTTTTTCGAAATGTGGGGGACATTTGATATTGTGTCCCCACCCATCGAAATGTGGGGGACATGTCCCCATCCCCCTCCCAGGATTGGCGCCCATGGTAGCTGGATTGTGTTGTACAAAACTACACCATGATGTAGTTCTGTACTGCACTTTATTATTCTCATTGACTTTTGCATTGATGCCACAAGGCTCTTCTGGTTTCTTCAGGTTTAACAGAAGACCTATTGACCTCATTGCATGCAATATGGTTATGTAGCCTGCGAAGCAGATTCTGTGGCAGATTCCCTGCAGATGGCGCACTCTCAGAAATCATAATACAAGTCTATTGTATCGTACCGGTTCTTATGCCATATGTAGGTCAGTGTTCTCCACAGGTCCAAATTTCGTCCGGGCGTTTGTCTCTGATCTGGCAGATGACACTGATCTCCTTCCTGGTGGGGGGGGGGGTCTAAGGGGAAGCGGTGTCCCTCTCCCCTTTGGAAATTTTTGCTCACGCAAGGTGGGCTGGATGCAAAATGGTGCTATATTTAGTGCTAAATTTGAATTGAATATGTCACCAAGAATTCCTATTTGTTGCATGGTAATAGACTCTTAACAAACCTTCTCAATATTTTCTTTAAGTTTACTAGCATTAGTAAGCTTTAATAGTTTTAGTGAAGTGCGAGTAGAATATTGTGACACAGAACCGACGGCAACCTACGAGGGCATCACGACCATTTTTGACGTCGGCGCTAGCAATTTTTGAACTGGGCTTTACGATACTGTCGCTTATTTCGAGCCCTGGATAAAGAACGCAAACAAGAAGTCGTCGAGTGATCGATCGCAAGTGTCATACTCGTGCTAGAAGTATCAAAGCTATATAAACCATAGCCTGAGAGACCGTCGATCAAAATCATGATTCATGGCTGTATTTTACAATCAAATACTTCTGGGGAGACAGAAAGTGTTTAACTCTCTTTGCAAACGTTTCCAAAAGAAGTGAAAGCATTATTTTTGTCCGGGCGGCCATGGTTTGTGTGCGGGCGGCAATAACTTTAAGACCGGACGCTGACGCACGCTCTTCAGATTTTGTCCGGGCGCGCCGCCCGGATAAAGGGGCTGGTGGAGAACACTGGAGGTGATGTACACATACTTCCAAATGTTGGATTTTTTGACTGATTAAACACACAGCAGCAGGCTAGCAACATTAGTGAGTTTCCCATTACTTGCAAGCCTTTATAATTAGTTTCTGTTTTCTTTGCCTAGAAAATAGTGCAGATTCCAGTGCGAGAACTTTGTTCTTTATATATTCTCTGCTTTATCTAAATTCACAACAAAAGATTTTGTTAAGTGTACATTATTTCAGATACACATTTTTTTCTCATTCTTGCAGGCACGTGGTACAGTCATATTCTGGAGTTCCTAAACTACGTAGGTTTCATCACGAATGCTTCATCATTGCCTTCACCTCACATTGGCGAAAAGAGTTCTCTGTGGTCGGAAAACTATGGATTGTCATTGGTTTTGAGGTAACGCTTTCTACTCTGTCTAAAGGGAAATACTGCATTTGTTTTGCAGAAAATCTTATTTTTAAAACCAGTACTTATGGATACAGAATGTTCAATAATTCAAAATAAGGCAGTACCGTAGCTTTTTTCAAGAAATAAGGTTTTCACAGAAAAAAAATCTCTTATTTGTGCTCAAGAATAATGTGTTGCCTCTTGTAATGCGTATTCTACCACCTCTAGCTATCCGTTATTGAGAATCCGGCATTCTGATTCGTTAAACAATGGCCTGTTATTCCACAACACACGGTCAGTAAACGTAAATGCTGATAAAAATGAAGTTTTTTCACAGATTTTCGGTGGTAGAATAGGAATAAACCACATTTGTCGGACTATTATTGTCTCTTAAACCGTCTCGACTCCAAATTTAGCAAAATAACGGACTCGACTTCGCCTCGTCCGTTATTTTGCCATTTGGAGTCCCGACGGTTTATTCACCAATAATAGTCCGCCAAATGCGATTTATTCCATAAATATTTTGAAGAGATAAAGCTATTTCTGGAAGTTATCGGTAAGAAGGTATGGTTTAATAGTGATTCAAGCTATTTTCTTTATATGCTACTTTGGTGCATTTTAATGCGAAATTTCTCTTAAATATTTAAATAGTTGTGACACTGAGTGAAATGTTTCAACACAATTGATGTGATATATGTACGTGCTTGAAAAGGATTAAAGTAAATAAAAAGGAACATGCATTTCGTTGAGGTTATATGTAAAATTGTTTACATTTTTTTACAGTATTTGTAAGGCAAACCAAGTAAGAGTTGCCTTTCTATGTATTATGTACTTAATTTTTACCATCTTTATTTATAACAGCATGTAGTATTTGGAGTAAAATTCATTTTGCAGTGTTTTAAGCTACTGAGGTTGTAATTACTAAATGTTTTTTTTTTTAATTTATGGTCTCTCAGGATACTGAAGGATGTCAATATGACTGATTCCCACACATGCATGGGGGGTAGTACCAAAATGACACTGAAACACTATTATGCTGACAATGTTCTAAATTTTAAGGCAAATTTAAAGGGCAATCTCATCATCCCAGACAGTTCCAATTCTCTCAACTATGTTATTTGTAACTCATCCCATACCTGTCAGGCGCGGATCCAGGATTTTGAGAAAGGGGGCGCACACACCGTTGGCAGAAGGCGCGAGGCCACGGCGGGGGTTTGGGGTTCTCCCCCAAGAAAATTTGAATTCTAGATGCGCTTAGATGCGGTTTCCCAGCATCTGGGAAGCATATTTTCCATATCTATTTGCTCATTTGCTCAGGCAAAAAAAAAATTAGTGCATCATCGAATAAAAGGGGGGCGTGCGCCGGGTGCGCCCCCACCTGGATCCTCGCCTGCCTGTATAAAGCTCCCCCTTGTGCAGACACCAACCTATTTTATTGCCTAAGGCCATGTCCTGGTAAGCATACAAGTCTACTATGTGTAATCCAAGCATTCTTTCTGCAATGTGTGGAATGTGAGGTACTCTGCATCTTTTGAATTTTTGCTGTCAATCAAAGAGCAGTAACCAACTGAGAATTTTGATACCCCTCACTAAAAATATACTTTGGGCTCATGAGTGTCTGTCTTTAAAAAAAGAGTTTTAGCTCGACAAAAGTTTTGATATGTCAAACGGGTATTTATTCTAAGGATTTTTGTGAAGTTTGCATTGAAATCTGATCGGTGGTTTTCAAGATCTCAGCAGTTAATTAAAGTTGTCACATTTTCAACCTATGTGGATTTGAAGCAAGCACTTTTAATATTATAAACTTACATTAAATTAATAAGCACGCCGTTTTTCTTTAAACTTCACAACCAATTTTCTCCGTAATCCCATGTTATTCGCATGTGAATGCATTAGTGACCTGGGAATTTTACAAACTTTGAATTCCCCACGGAGAGCTCCTGTCCCTATTAACTTCAAGGATGACACAACACACTGAAAAAACAAAGGAAAGCAAAGCTTTTCTTATGAATGTGAGGAAGTGATGTAACCCCTGCTTGCCTCAAGTTCACTTAAGGTCGCAAATGTAGTAACATCATTTCCTGACATATCGAGCACCATAATTATGTCCGATTTCAATGGAAGTTCCACCAAATTACATAGAAATAGTTCCGCTTTCACATATGAAAATTATATTTTTGCTTATACCCTTCCTTTAAAACCCACTATGATGAAAAAGCAAATACTTTTAGTGACTAAACTTTTGGAACTACTAACATATAACCAACTAGTGGGCAAATATTGCATATTGCAATCTTCATCAAGGATTATTAAGGTGTGCTGTTTCCGACAAAAGAAGTCCGGAGTTTTCTTATGAACCATTAATAGTGATGTACTCACATCCAAAGCAAAATGGTTCAACTGGCTTCTTTGATAATATAAAATCAGGCCTTACGTTCATAATTACTAGCATATTACCCCAAAGTAAACTTTCAAACACGGTGTACATGTTCTTCAAGTCTTCTGGGTGATAGACAAGTATGACCACAGACTGCTGCTTTAAATCTTTGGCGAGTTTAACATTTTATTTCCATTTATCTCAGTTAAGCCTATCCGCCTAGGTGTTGAAGTAAGGGACTTAGGAGGAAACAAGTCATGTAGGGGTACTATGTGACAGGGACCGGAAGGGATTGCCTGATAGATATGTTGCAGTTGATTAGTGGTAACATGTACTACAACTTGATTTGGTTGCCTAGATATTGGTGTTTCATAAATGCAAAATCATGTTAATATTGCCATGACGAGATGACTATGATAATGACCCTTTCATTATCACTGTAGAATATGATTTCATTACGACTGTTGTTAACACCAATTATCGCACCTAGTGGTTGGAGCCTTTTCTTGATATGAAAGACTTAAAAATGGAACCTGTTGCCATCTCATTTAGACTTTAGCAAAGAAATTGGAACAGAATAATGTATTGAGATTTTCCTGTTTCAGTGAGTGATGAAATGGCAGCACTGATTGTATGATTCCCACAGGCTTGGGGCAGATCTTGAAATTAACAGACTTTCAAATAGCTTATTGACCATTCCAAAAGAATGAATATTTTGTTTTCGTTAATCGTAAATATGACCGTCTTTGTTTTACAGATTTGTTTGTGATAAAGATGGAAACACTTTTGTCCAAGGGGAGGAGACAACCATACATCAAAATTCTTCAAAAAGAAGAAAAGGAAGAAGAGTACCCCCCCCCCGACCCTCAGTGTCCCTTTTATGTTGAAAACACTGTTAATCCCCCCTTAAGTTGTCCTGCCCAACGATCCAAATGTAGTTCCTACTTACGGTTGAAACACCAAGCAAGGCCTCCTACAAATGATGCACATTTAGCTTTTACACCACCTTCAAATAACATTTATGTGTAAAAATATTTTTAAAAATGATTTAAACCCATGTTACAAACTAATTACTTAATTTGTGATAATTTGTGTAAACTCAAACTTTGTGATACAAAAACTGATGTCAATACATGTGGAACTTAACCTTGAAAAAACCTACAAGTACTTAAAGTTATTAGTACTGGTGGATCTAAAATCTGTAGATATTTTCTACAGGATTTACGGATGCATTGGTTTGGATAAATTCCACTGAAAATTGTCTTTAATTTTTGCACCTGTCAGTGCTATATAACTTATAAACATTTTTTTGAAAACTTGTTATGCGTCTAGGGATTGTTTACTTTGATTGTGGGATACAAAATACAGATGGTGGATTTCAGACATGGTTTCATAAGCGTAGGAATTACGCTATTTTTATTTTTAAGACTGAGAGTAGACATATCGAGTTATCAGGTCTTGAATGTCTGTTTTCATCACTTCAAAGTCTTCGTTTTTTCAAACCTCGGAAGAAAATGATTACAATATTTTTTAACCTTTTTAGAGGGAAATGATGTTCATCTATTCACCTTATGATCCAAAAGGAGGATGAAATTAACAACTTGCCAATCCACTTTCCCGTTCAGTACCTTTACACATGTAATCCCCACTTACTCGCAGTAAGACCCTGGCAAGTTCAGTACGTACACATTCACTCAGTGCGGTCTCTGATAGAGGGCGCCTGACCTGATCTGTTAGGGTGTCTGATATAGTTTCAGTCATCATTAGGTTGCTATGGTAACAGAATGGTTTGCCTTGTATGATTGGTCAAGCAAAATACTGCTTCTTTCTCATTGGCTGCATGTTATAAACACAACCTCATGTGATGAAACTGGTTAGAAACTGAGTCGTAAAACCTCAACTAACTAACTAACTCATGTGATGAATACATTAATACAGCCCTTAAGTCCCACAACTCATTTGTACTAAAGTGGGATGTAAAACTAATGGGCCATCATTACATAAAGAACTGAAAAAGCAGGTAAAGTATTTCAGCTCAGGCAGTATTAATATTTTTTTGTTGATTACACAAACTGCCAGGAATATTTATGTTCAGTGGCGTAGCCAGACTTTTCAATCTGGGGGGCAGAAAGGGGGCGAAGGGTATGACTGGTGGGGCAGACTTAGCTGTTACTATAGGACTATCTAAGCGGAGCGCCACCATCGGTTGGCGCGGAGCGTACAAGAAAATATTTGGCTTTACAGACCCCCTCAGATGGCCGGAAACGGCACTTCCCCAGTGTTCTAAGCAAGAATATGTTCAGCCCCCACTTCGAAATTCTCCTCGCTTCTTGGATTTTTAGCCCAAAAGTAGACCGAAAACAGTCAATGACTTTCACACACAAATTCAATGCGTCAGTATGTAAGGGTGGATATAAATGGAAGTTAAGAAATTCGACTCGAGGGAGACAGAGCTCAGACCCTCAGTTTGGTGTTTCCATTCTTGGGCTAAATATACTGAAGTTGGACGTACTTGGCAGATAAGAGTCCTGTGTGAACTTGCTCATAATCGGATTCTAGTCGTACAGTATATTTCTAGGACTAACAAAATCGCAATAGACATCATCATGTAGCCTGTAGACATACATATTTGGCGTGCATTAAAATATTTTTTCTCGGTCTGTAATTTCATTTGGGGGCAAGTGGGGGCGAGAGTTTCAACTGGGGGCTCCCGCCCCCTGCCCCCTGCCCCGCTGGCTACGCCACTGTTCGGTATGCACATCTGCATGACTCTTTGAATATTCATATAGTGTTCTGATAGGCGTGGTTTAAGCTAGTTGTAACGAGAACGGTTTGTTTCAAAAAAGTCTACAGATTTTGACTATTTTGCACAGTTTTTTCAAATTTTGCCATTCACATTAACATTTTCAGTAACTACATAAACAGACTTATCCATTATTAGCATAGTTATTGAATTGACAAATAAAGAAAATCATTAGATCTTATGTATTTCCCTTTTCTTGAGCAGGTAATATCACTTTGTTTCATTATAAGCATAGATACCAAACTCCTATTCCTACACTGTTACGAAAATTGACTCCTCATGGAGACCCAAATATCGGGGCGGAAGTGTGGATTTGTTGCACGCGCTTTTCTATTCGGTGATGTGGGTATTAATAATAGGCACGCATTACAGAAAATGTCATTGTTAGAATAGCGTGACTTGCGTGAGCTGTGCATACGCGCAGATTCTGCAGAACACAGTTCTCTGCATTTTACACAGAAGGTTTGACGCACAATTCTGCGCGTTCGAAGAACGAACTCGCTAGTTGCTTCCCGGTTGTAAGCGCGTGAGAAATTGAACGCGCATATAAAAGTGCGTTACTTTTAGATACCATATAAACTGACCAATGAATGTCCATGAACTTGCAAACCCAGTCATTGTGTGTTCATGTTGTTCATGTTTAAGTGTACATATGTGGAACTCAACTCGATCGTCGGATTTCCAACAGTTGTGTAGTTAAGTGTGCGTGAGTTAACAACTACTTTTGGCAGTCTTAAGAAAGTCGCGTCGCCTTCCGTCCTGAAGAGCCAACATTTGGTTCTTCCCGACTGAAGGCGACGCGACTTTAAAATCGTCTAAAAACTGTCAGTCGCAGTTGTAAACTCACGCACACTACACGACTTTTCTAGATCCGACGATCGAGTTGAGTTGCTGTGTGCAAAGTCGTAGAGTGTGCGGCTAGCTTTACGCTACTGATATTTTGCAATGATTCATGTGCAATGCGTACGTAGTCGGAGACATTGGCACTATTGCAGGCGAAAAGCTTTGTTGCGTAATAATTCGGCTACTGCTAAACTAAGTGCAGTGACAACACAATGAAGAAGGTGATTTCTAGGCTCATGCTCAATAATTAAATGTTGCTAATGTACATCATTACAACATTTAATTATTGAGGCAATAACATGTTCAGATTATGAGATTAACATACTATAATTGCTTGACATGAGTAAAGCCTTTGACACCATCAAACGAGATATATTATTAGATGATTTGACATGAGTATACTGGGGTAATCATGAGTCAATCACTTAATGACTAAAGTGACAATAAAAATATAACAAGAGGGCAATCCACGGAGTTGCTTATCTCATCGCTAGCACTGAGCCGTGTAACTGGAGGACTCATGTCAATGTGGAAGCCAAAGATACGATAAGTATAGAGGTTCTTCACGTGACGTCATTGCGTTTAAATTTGGCATACTGGCCGTCACTGAACATGCGCAGAATGTAGGTTATCGATACACGTGTACGACACAGCCTTAGTTACAATTGTTTAACCATGGACGCTTGGCCGTCAAAATAGAAAGACGCGCAGCGCAGTGACGTCGGTGAAGAACCTCTATAGATACCAAATCCTCAACCCGTACTGTTACGGAAGATGACTCCTCACAGAGACGCAAATATCGGGGCCAAAGTGTTGATTTGACATACGTGCTTTTCTGTTCAGTGATGTGCGTATAATATGCCATTGTTAGAATAGTGTGGCTTGCGTGAGCATTGTATACTCACCGAGTACAATTGTCT
>WURT03000008.1:2884129-2897398 GCA_009936505.3 Holothuria glaberrima | reverse complement strand
TTCCCATAATGCACTTCATCTTGAGAAAAAATTGCATTTCTTTGAAAATTTGTATCTTTCAAATGCTGCAAGCTATTAAGATGCGGTTTTCACCTCCTAAAAGAGAAAAATTTTCTGAATCTTTTGAACTTACTGCATTTTGTCTCTGGAAAATCCCTTTAAGTCAGTGCCCCAGTATTACCGTGAACTACCATTTGTATTATAAGGCTTGGTATGTAATCTTCTCCAGTAATCTCAGTTCTTTTTCTCTCTCTTCGTCTTTTTTATTTTTACATTTTGTTAATTTTTGTTGCTGTAAATTTACAACACTGGCATTGAATCCATGGTTATTACTTTGCATTTCTTTCAGTGATAAATAATAGTATTCTCACATGATTTAAAGGAACTTGAAATATGTGATTTAATATATATACACATACAGTAAATGTTCATTAGGTGACTGAATCCCTTGTTCTTTAGTAAACTTTGTACACCTTTTGAAAGATTGTGACGATGGAATCCTTTCTTTTAGATTAAGACTATTTTCCAAACTGTATTGTTTTCTGTTTTGGGACAAAATTTCAACAGGGCTTCATGATTTTTATGGAAATTTTCCTAAAATAAGAAAGTATGGGTATAGAAAGTTTGATGACAGCACATGGGCATACATGGCATCAGTCACTTATCGGACTCGTTTTGCATTATATACAATTTAAGTGTCAACATTCAAATTGCTTTTACCCATGAAGCTGCTTGTAGTCTGTTTCCCTCCTTACCTCCCGTTTACATACATACAAACTGAGCCGTAAAACCTCATCTAACTAACCTATTTACATACGTACACCAATATTGCCTGCAATAATGGTCTGGTAGACCTAGAGTTAGGGGTTCTATGGTGCCCTCTATAGGTAGAAGATACGCTTGTCTTTGGTTTTTGCCAGACAGTTATTGTAGGGAATAATGTTATACATTTGTTAAGTGGAGGTATCGGGCTCATAGACTCCCATACCCACAGAGTTTTGGGATATCATATTCCCAGGGAGCTGTCACTCAGACTACCAAGGAAGCATAGAGGTTAAAGGTCATAAGCAGTTGCCCCAAACTCATTTTGAAACAATAGCTAAATGCCACAAATTTCTTATTTCTCTTCCAAGTATCTTTCATGATATTTTAGGACATAAATATTGCATAGTCAAGGTAAATCAAGCAGTTGCTCCTCGTAAATTTTACAATTGAGTGAGAAACATACAGTCACATGATTCTCGAGCCATTCAGGAAATAGGATAGTCTACTACACAGTTCTTTATTTGGGTAACTGCATTCTCCTTTTAATGTAAAATTTCTGCAGTGTTTTCAATCTTCTACATCACGTTTTTGAAGAGAGCAGCCAATGGTGAGGCTGTGTACAGTGTAAAGAGTACTGCATCATTGAAAACCATAATATACTATCTCAACTTATATTTGGCATAGAGAAGGTTGTAGTGGGCTTTTATGGCTAGTATTTTACCCTAAATCTGGGATTTCAATTTGACTAAATAGTGAGGAGGTGATGTTGGCTTTGTGTGAAGGTTTAAATACACAACAAACTAAGGTAATTGTAGGGCTTTGGGCATAACTGATTGTAAATCTTGGTGGAAAAATTTCAGACTGAAAATTAAGGTGGGGGGAGAGGGTAGCCTTCCATTTGCCCTGGATATGGGAGCTCAAGGGGCGGGGGGGAGAGCCAGCAATTAAGAAGGTCAATTCTCCAGTGCGACATTCTGAATGAATGGCCTGGGAGAAGGTTCCCCCTGTGTTTTGGAAAAAATGTTCAGCTTAAAAGGTGCCTAAATGGCAAATGGTGCAATATTTAACCCAAATTTACCTTGAAAATGATCTGAAGTGAGAACTACAATTTGCAATAACTGAATCCTTGCAAAACTGAATCAAGGTAACCTCTTTGAAATAAACATCTACTCAGAAATTAGTGCTTCAGATTTTTTTTTTTTTGGAGGGGGGGGTAGCATTCTGTTGCATTTGTGCAACGTTTACAGTACAATCAGTGTAAGAGCAGTATCCTCTCCCTGGCTTTGGTGGTATTACAGTTTGGTATTGATTCTATGATGGACAACACCAGTTTAATACTACCTGTACTAGTATTGTACGTAAATGTTTTTACAGTGCACTATTTACACAATATACTGTAGTTTGCCTAATGGTGGATGAAACAGGTTGAGTCGGATTCAATTGATTTTAAGACAGTTGATTTAATGATTCATGCCTCATTTTAGAGGGTTGCTTGCTTTTAATACGGCAACTGCACTTACAAATAGATTAATTGATTACTATGTCTAGACTGTTCGGGTTAAAACATTGGTGTTAATTAGTGCCATTGTTATTCAGTCATTATGTTGAACGTATATTTCTCATGGGAGATTTCGTTCCACATGCTACATTCACGCTATTAACATATTTTCTCTTCCGTTCTTAAAATGTCAAAAAGTGATGGATTGTTGGCTTTAGCAAATTTGCCTTTTGTTTAGTTATGTTTTATATGAATACGCTACTGATACCTGAGTATTGACAATACAGTGAATTATAAACAAAAGTGAGAACTCAATACCATTTTACAAAAGCTGATATGAAGAATTTTTCAGTCTTTTGCTGGAGGTTGTCTTTGCAGTTTTATTGCACTAGTTTATGGAATGGTTTAATTTCTCAAGGCACCAAACTTCCTTTTCCTAGATGCACGGAGTCCCCATCGTTGTCGCCTCCTGATTATAAAACACTTGTTACAGTCAAACACAATGACCCCGGTTCTACAGGATCAGATAACAATTTAGGATGAACATTCCCAAATTTTCATTTCGTCTGCTCACTGCCTCTGTATTGATTAAACTTGCACATTCGAAGAAGACATCATGTTTTTCCTTATAAGGAAGAGTAGATTAAAGCTTGATCAGATGGTGGGTCAGGTTTCTACCGCTCTCATATTTCGATAGAAAATGATTTTTTAAGCTCTCCCAGGAGTGCATAGAAAACAGCTGAACTTGATGAGTTTGCTTATGATATTATTTTTACCTTTTTCTTTCTCTCCTTTTGTTGCAAAAGTTACATTCATGAAAAAAAAAGTTAAAAATAGTATGTTGAAAATCATTGCATGTTCTTTAACTTTGGATAGTTAAAGGTGGCTGTAAATCTTCAATTATTGGTGTCTGGCACTATAGAGTGAATGACATTATACCTTTGCATTCTTAACTATTTTATGCGTCTTGGTCTTTGAACTCCATTTTTTTGTTTAAAGGGAAATATTGCATTTGTTTTGCAGAAAATTTTCATATTTTTTAAACCAGTATTAATAGATACAGAATGATAGACGATTCAAAATAAGACAGTATGGTAGCTTTCTTTTCAAGAAATAAGGTTCCCACAGGAAATTATTTAGTTATTTGTTGCACAAAAGTAATTTGTTCACCCAAACTTTCAAAAATTCAAATGATGCAATATCCATTACTCTTGTAATGCTGATATTTTAAGGAGATAAAGCTATTGCTAGAATTTGTTGGTGAGATTTAATGGTTTAACAATGATTAAAGGTAGTTTCCTTGTATGCCATGTTGGTGCATTTTAAATGCAATATTTCCCTTTAATACACAAGTACATGTTTTACAAACTGATTGTCATATTCCACCTTGTCACTTTGAAACTTTGTTTGGTGACATTTTATTGTGACCTATATTCACATCAAATGCAACCATGCTCATGAATCCTATATTGCACAATAGATGTAGGTCATGAAACAGTTTATATGTTGTAGTAAAATTTCACCTGTCTATAAACCTGCTCATTCTGGCAAGTAAGTATGATCATGGCGCTATTACGGATGTATACATGTAAAGACCTAGATGAAAAATATCCTCACCCATTTTTGCTTCTTTTTGTTTGCCATGACCCAACTATTTTTAAATTTTGAAGCTTTTGATTGTTTTTCTGCCTTGTCATGTTTTTTCAGCTTTTGTACTCACATTGTGACTCAACAAAAAGTTAGTGCTATGTCTGTTACCTCCAGTCAGAGGCGCTGAGAATAGGTAACAAGGGGCCTCCATGGTGCAAAGAGAGAATACAAACCTTTGCCAGCTAATAATACAACAACTCCTCCTTTTTCTTGCAGCTTTCAGTAGATGAAGGACCTTGACGCTGGAGGTAATTAATCGCGCCCTAGACATCCAAAGTGAAGTTGATAAACACCCGGCGTACAGTCACGGAAATAGCAAGACTCGTAGACTGTGGTGAGCTTCCCATGGTTGCCTCCAGTAAGTGATACTTGTTGTCTAAATGTTAGGGCATATTATCAAACTTTCAATTTAGGGGCTTTCTTGAGGTTGGCATCGGCAAGAAGTATGCCCCCAAGGCATCAGGCAGGAGTTCAAAGTCCTGACGTTTAAGCTAGTATTTTCATACATTTGAGCGAAAAAGGAAAGGAAGTAGGTTTCATAAGTTACCATGGCTTTCACAAAGACTTAAGAAGTAAGGCTATATACTGCAATACTTCTTTAGCATACCAGTTGTACATCTTTTTGTCAGGTCACCCTGTTTTGACTGTAATCAGGTAAAATTTGGGTAACTGTTACTTTTTACATGGTAAATGGAGATCAGAATCTTGTATTAGAAATCTGCAATAAAATGTATGTGGAATAGATTAAAATGGTTTTTTGTTTTTTTTTCTTCTGTAAAGTACATCAGTGCAAGTCCTTCCAAGTGGAAGTGAATTCACTATATACATGCTATTAATACAGAGTTTCTGTATCAAACAGTAGGATATCCATTACAACTTTTTGAAAAACAGTGAACTTTTAACAGTTATTAATTTACAAATATTTCAAGTTGATTACTGTATCTCACAAATTTTTGTTTGTGTGGTATTTTTTGCTTCCCTTGGGGTTGGAAAGTAATGTTATGTGTATCACCATGCCAATGGCATTGCAGCTTGTTTTTTTTTTTGGCTGTTTTTTTTTTTTTTTCTATTTGTTACACTTTTCTGCTTGTTTATTTCTTGTACCAGTTTGTTTTAATCTCTTAACAGCTGTGGTGAAATAAGTTTCCTTTGGTTCTTTTGTGAAAAGTGATAGACTGCTGCTGTACAGGGCCATAACAACCTTTTCTTCTTTTAAAACAGAATATTACAAGGAAATCATACAGTCTAATAAATCACTGTCACAGAAAATTAATTAATCTTTGTGCACTAAAAATAGACACCAGTGGACAGTGTGTGTCAATGAATCAGGACGAAAAAGGGATAAATATCCACAATAAGCAACATATCTTGTATACAGAGAGAAGGAGATGAAATGAAATGAAAAGGTATAAAAAAAAAATCTGGTTTATTAGTAACGGTAGGATAGTGTTGGCTTAGAGTAATCTTTTGGGTATGGTAGATTGTATGTACAGTACTTTTAGTTAGGAGTGTTATAGACTTGAAGTGTCATTAATAAAGGTCCTTTATGTAGATGAATATTAGGTAGAGATGTCATGAGCATTTCTGGCTGTTTTGAGTAAAAAATTTATCGTTAATTACACTTCTGTGGGAGTGGATTTATGTGAAGAGTGGCCTATACAAGCAGTGTACTTAAATTATGCACATGATGTAGAGAATTGGACTAAGGGATGAACTTGAGCAAAGCAACTGTTGGGATTAGTCCTTCAGAGGTAAGTTCCTAAGAAGATGATGTGCATTAATGGTTGTTGGAAAAAGAGAACAGGAGAAAAAGAAATGTCGTAGAAAGTGAGATAATAGGATAAAATAATAGAGGATAGACAAATTGTTAATTATGCAGAATTGTAGGTAGTATTACCAAAAACGTTGTCTTTAATAGCCACCTGCTCAGGTTTGTTGTGGCAGGAATTCTCATTGGATTTGGGAGGGGGTTCTGGCATTGATCCATGATGATGGTGTGCAATGCAAGTTAAAGCTTTAAAAATCATTTGGGGAGGGGAGAATCATTACATAGTCAAACTTTTGAAGGATCATGACTCCCTATGCCCCTCTCCCCCCTTCCATAGCTGATGGCCTTGCCTGGGGTTGGATTTACAGAAAAGAATAACTTTCAGGCTGATGACAGATTGCTATACAGTGTCTGGGTAGTTTTACTTTTGTGTAGAGTGTGTGTCATGCATGTACATTATTAAAGTCTGGTGAACATTTCTAAAATTTAAATACTGAAGTTAGGTACAGTAGATTCCAAAGGTTTGCTATGGTACGATAAATGTATCTTCATAAAGAAATCAAAATGGAGGTATTGAAGTTTTGTAATGGCATAATAGCTTCAAAAAGGAATCTTTACTGCTTTTGGATGTTACTAAGAGGTCATGGGGTTTCATACGTGTACTGGTGAGTGTGAAACTTGCTTACCTGGCTTTGTGTCCTTGACTTACCTTCTTCAACAATGTTAAAATGTCATGATCCTTATGCACATATTACAGATCATTCACAATTATTTTCCCTCCCCCTCACACCTCCTCTCCCCTTTCCCACTCCATACAGGAAACCAAAATTTCCTACTAGGGAACTGTTCAAATTGATGAACATGACTGATTTAATTGAGACATAGCTGTCTTGTTTTGGCACCTCTTTGAAAGCAACACAGGCTTTTCACCCTTGGTTGTTATCTTGCTGGGCTTTCTCTCATAGATGTTCCCCCACGCCTTACCTGAAAGAATTCAAGCTGTCAGCGGGAGCAAACATAATTAGAGGCTTGACACCTTTGGCAAGTCCACGTTGCTTGAGCATGGTGGAATCTGTGGTGACGGCAAAGAACCCCACTGGTATGGCAATCGAATTCCACTGTTGATGCAAATTGAATATTTGAAGAGAAAAATGTAATATTGACTGGTATCAGCCCAGCCCTGCTGTGTGTTTATATCTTATTACATCCTAGTTTTAACATGTCCATTCATTCACATTCTTCTATTAGCAGCACAAGTTGTCAGAGACTAGGGTGATTTTGCTTTTCAAACCAGGTTGTGTCATGAAGTTGTATGCATGTAAAGCTTTCTTACAAAGATTTCAACTGTGAGAGATCTATTTTTATTTTCCATGTGGCTTTAAAGAACTTTCAGTAGTGGTTTTTTTAGGAGCAGTAATTTATGATGATTGACTTGGTGACTACAAGGCTATGCTATTTTCAATGTTCGCGATTTCATCACACAATTTTTGTAAGTGGGAAAGCTTTTGTAATTCAGTATTATTTTCTTTTTTGTTTAAAGTGGTGCTAAATATGTAAGAACTTTACTTAGTACTGTGCCTTACATATGCCAGGAATACTATAATCTAGCACCACAGATTTCTGAAGTATTCAGTGGATGCTATCAAGTTGTAGGATGAATATTACTCGTACCTGTAGAACTGAATATAGAGAATTCAATTTCTTGTTAGATAAGTGACTTCTGTAATACAACAAACTTATTCCTTGTGTAACACTTGTATAAGTTTCTTCTGTAAGTTTGTAGTTGTTTAACTTGCTTTCTCGATTTCAAATATTTTTTGTTTAAAAAAAATAGACATCATTTCAGAAGAGCTCCCTCTAGGATTCCTTTAGCTATAAGATGGAAGTGCTTGATTGGCAATAGCACCACCACTTCAACAGTCTCTCTGCAAAGATAAGCTACTAGTAAAATGTATTTGTCCCAACACATATCTCCAGGCTCAGACGTCTCTTTCATAAAGTCTAATGAAGTGTGAAAGCTGAGAATTTGCAAGCTGACAAGTCTTTTTTTTTGCTTGCAGTGGCTTAAAAAGTCACTGACCTACGTGAGTGTGTGCTGCTCCTTAAATATATTTAAAAGCTTTGGGGATGACTTGAATCAGATAGCATGAAACTGGCGGCATTTTGAGTATGTGTTATTTTTGTCAAAGCCAATAAAACCCTGGCACAAAACTTTAAATCATGGTACACCTGCGCAACTTTCCCCCAGGGGAAAGTGGTTTGATCCATTCACTGGGTAAATGTTCTGAACACATCAGTTTCGTAGATGGATCATTGCGCTACAGATTCACAGCACTCTGCCCAAATTAAGACTGAAAGCTAGAACTTTTGTTAAGAGCTTTAAGTAGAACAAATGTTTACTTCATGCAAATGGTATCCCGATTACAGTGTGGATTGTCACTGTTGCATTTGCTTTGCCTAAAGATACTAATGATTACATGTTTTATTTACAGTAAAAATTTTTATGAGTGGTAATTTTAAGCTTACTTTTAGTTAAGCACAGAGGGTAGGTGTTCTGTCTGCATGCATATGAAAATGATTCTTTTTTTTTTTTTTTTTTTTTGTAATACTTACCGCTATTGTTTATAAAGGTTCCGTTTGATTACAAAGGGAAAAGTTTATGAAGAGCTTTCCATAGTTCAAAGTTAACATTATTGGGCAACTTAGGCTGCTTCCACTTTCCTCAGTACCTGCTTGGTTACTTTGCAACTTTGAAACTTACAAAATTTACATGTAAATGAAAAAGTGAAGTAGACAATGGGCTCTGTAACAATTCATAAAGCTTCTATGTAGGTCTGTGCTTAAGAGGTAACAGGTATTTACTTGCAATGAGGTTTCTTAATATGTGATATAATTCAAAATTAGAAGCCTAAACGGCACTTTGACATCACCCAAAAATCTTATTTTTTGATAGCAGTGAAGGAAGTAGTTATATAGCATAATGCCTCTTAAAAGGAAATATTGTTACCCCAAGAAGGTCAACAGATGGGGAGAGGGTAGAGGAGACCCTAAAATGGTAGATGGTGTACATGCTAAGATGACTAATCCTACTTTCTTGCCTAAGGAAGTCATAGAAGGAAAAAATGACTTATGTTCCAGTAAAAGATCCAGACATCTCAAGTCATGTGACATTAGCCATACCTATTATTCCTCAGACATGGCCTATGCCTTGTTATCTGTTGGAGTTTTGTACAATCATCATTCAGAGAATGAAGCTCTGTTGAAACTGCAGAGGGAAGTCATTTAGGAAGAACAAGGTATATATAAATTACCCTGTTTGGGTACAACTTCAGACGCGGCCATGTGATGATAACATAATACTGCTTGAGTAATGCCGTAACTTAAATTTCACATGTGTGATGAAGATTTGATTACCAAAACTTTCAGGCGACCTTGACCCAAATCTAAATTTTTAATACATTCATTGCTTAGATCACGACCATCATTGTCCCCCCTCCTGCTGAGGTGAGTTTGAAGCGTGCAGACCATCTTATCCAATTAATGTCTCTGAGAAGTGTTGAGAAATCTGTCCCTGTCAGGGGTTACCATGATCATCTAGTTATATTACTGATAATAAGTTTATGGTGTTTGTTCCATTACACACTATTGTTTTAAGGTAGATGCACTAATTAAAATTCTCAGAAGATGTTTGCCCAGACTTGTCCAATTCACTGACATAAATTGATTGATAAGGAGCTTAATCGACAGTTTGTGATGGCTGTGAAAATATATGACTGTCAACTCACCTGGATAGATTGTGAATGTCCTACAGAGTGAGTCAAGCATAGGATGATCATGTTGGGTCTGTTGACGTGTAAGAACTGATGGAAGTAAAGTTGAAGAGAGATGGAAAAGGGGGGACAAGTGGGCCTCAATATCAGAGGATTTGTGTCAAATGAAGATGTGATACCTGTGAGACAGAGGATGATAAGTTGAAGGATAGGACTGGATGTAATGATAGGCAGTTTGAGGGTAGGAAATTAGATGAGAACATTGAACTGTTGTCATCTGACAGAGGAAGCCTTCGGATAAATACAATACTGGTTTTGGTTTTTTAATTTTGTTGTATCAGAAGCTTGTAATTTTTATAGATAAGAATGTGGATGGCACCTGCACATGCATATTAAGGTGACTAATTCCTCTCGTGAATCCATTTATTTCTTCGGTAGAAGGTAAATTTTAAAGTTACAATGACTGGAGTATAGCAGGGTTATGGTTTGCATGTTTAAAGTCGTATGTCATTCATTTAACACCAAGTGAAGTGATGTAAATCATGTAGAGAAGTCAAGTGTTGCAATTTAGGAGGGTCAGTTCTGCACTTTTTTCATCTCAAATTTCCATTTTATTTTTTTTTCTATTTTTGGCAACCATCTTTAAATTTCAAGATTAAAGGCTGAATCTACAGCCAGCACATTGTTTTAATAGGTGACTCTAATTATCAAATCTGCATTTCAGTTTTTTTTTGTTTTTTTTTTATTCTAGCAACTTTACTCAGCTTCCTTGTTCATTTTGAGGAATGTACAGTATTACTAAAAGTTCAATAATATTTCCCTTCCCAAACTGCCCTAGAACAGGAAATGGGGACCTCTTTGCAGCCTGGGGCAGAATGTAGCTACATGTATTTGAGTGGGCAGTCTTCTCCCCTACTCAATAATCAGGGCTGAAAAAATGTTTACTTCCCAGGAAGTAAGTGAAATATTCCACAATTTTTTACATGTTTGCAACAACAACAGAGCTAAATTGTCTCTAATTGCTTAAATTTCCTATCAAATACCCAAATTTCCCCATTTAGAATTTCCCAGATTCCTGATTCTTTTCCACCTTTGCCAGCCATCCTTCTCTCTAAAATAAATTGCAGAATATGGCACATGAAGGGTACTGTAGGGTCTATTATGTTGATACAATTGAAAGGACAGTATACTGTATAGCCTACATATTTTACTTGTAACTTGCATCCACTGTAAGTGAAAGAAAGTGGGTAGGCCTACTTATTAGACTTCAACTTGTTAACAGACCTTCTTCAGGGTTGAAATTCATGAAGAAGCAACTTCACTTTTTCTATTTAATTGTAACTACCAGGAATTTCTAATACTGTAATAAATTGCAGTTTCAGGTTGAAGGTTTCAATAAAGTATTTGTGACAAGACTAGCTGTTTTGAACCTCATTCAGTCACAAATTGCCTCTTCAGGTAGGCCTTACAATTCTCTGGTCAACATTGTCAGTGTAGGTGTCAGAGTATCTGTTGCTGCTTCGGTTATGATGTCATTGTAGGGGTCATGACTCTATTAAGAGTCACAACTGATAGGACCATGGATATCTGACTCCAAAAATATTGGAGTCACCCAGAATAATAAAGGTAGAAATGATACATTCAAAGTCACTTACTTCCGATCTTTTCATTTTTTTTTTTTTTTATAATTTTCGTAGACCTTTTGCATCTTTAAAGTGTAAAGATTTAGAAAAGAAAACGTACGTGATTGTGGTTACTTTTTTTGTTTATTTGTAGCAGATAAACATTTGTGGGGATTTACATTAATTGGTTTGGAGACAACTCTGTAGCTGTGGAATGATCACCTAGCTTTGCTGGAGATTGCACATTTTATGTCAATAGTGGTTTGCACTCATGCCCTGTGTGAGAGCCTCTTACTCATTTTCCAGCACTCTGTTTAAGTACTTGTTATTATTCATAAAAACAAACCATTAGGGCTAAACTCTTTGTGTGATGAAAGGATATATATTTGTGGGTTTGCAAAACTTTTGCACTTTTTGTAGTGATTATTTGTCTAAGAAGAAGAAAAATTCATAAGACAAGTATTGCCAGAGGATTTTATGGCAAAGAATACATGTGGGAGAGGGGTAAAGAGGGGTAATTCATCCCCAGGGTATGTCACTTAGTGAATTAGGTTCAGGTTACATTCATTTAGTGTCCTCTAGTGACCTCAGAAAGTTCATCTTTCCTGCAATAATTATGGAAATGCCACACCAGCAACCCATACCAGGCAGAGAGTAAGGGTTCTATGCCCTTCTTGTAGAAGTTTACAACACTAAATTCACCAGAAAGAGCGTGTCAGGTCACCTAGTTTAGGGGAGCTGCTGTTTGTTGCCACTTTGCACTTTTTATGTAAAACTGTAGACCTGCACACATAACTTGTGGGTTTGTTTTGCGGCCATATCTTATCTTTGTGCCCCTGCTGGTTTTATGCATGTATGCGGTAGGAATTTTTTTTCCTAAGGTACCATTTCTAGGGTGCTTTGAGGTTCTGATAGGAATATTTTAAGTTGAAAGATATTTTAGAGAGAGGGTTATTGGTGAGAAATGTTCTGATGATGATAGGTAAATTGATGAGAGATACTGTGTTAAGTAGAGATGGCTACTTATTAAACAGTATGATGTGAAAATAGATGCTGATGAGATAAGTGGTGATCAGGGGGTGATGTGGGTAAGAGGTTGATTACTGATAACAGGCTCTCATGAGAATTGAATGATAATGAGACAGTGGAAGATTTTATGAGAGAGGTCCGTGCAAGGGAGATACCCATGATGAATAAGGAAGGGCTGCTAGAGAGGTGTTGGTGAAAGATATTCTCATGAGACACATCCAACATGGTAACTCCATGATCAAACATTTGGTCTTTATAGTTGAGAAAATACAGAGCAGTAGAGGCTGATGAGGGGTGTATTTGTGAGTATGTTGCTGATGGGAAAATGTGGGAATGTAAGAGGCCACGCTGGAAAAGATGCAATATGAATGAATTGTTTAGAAGGAAGGCAGGTGTGAACTGATGGGCCAGTTTTGATGGGAAGAGGGGGGGGGGTGGGGTGAATGCTGCTGTTGATGCCTTTAAAGGAAAAGTCAACCTGAAAAGGGTAGATGAAAGAAGTAGGTCTGTGTGAGTTGTGCTGGTGAAGATTTCCTGATTCGAGTGTGTAGTAAAAATCCTTTTGAAAGTCAGGGTTTATTTCACCCCTTTTTACCTCATCTATTAAACCAATGAACAGTCGCTGCTGCTCTGGAATTAGTCCCTTTAAAGTTAATTAACACATAGGTGGCACTATACTTACTTCGGTTGGTGGCCTTTGAGCTCGCCTCATTTCACGTACTGCAGAATTATGTCTGTCATGCTATTTTGGATGCTCAAATTTCTTTGGATCTTCTCATCAGTTTTTGGTCTCATTGGACTACACAGAATAGATGATTGACAAAATCTTTTAGGGATGCAGACGAGTAACCTTTCCTGCTTTGGTTCGGTTCCTTTTTGATTCCTTGCCAAAGGCAGGCAAGGAATCTATGTGATGGTGATGTCATTTGGTCATTTGGGGTCACTAGCGGTCACAAGGTCAAAACCTTGTTAATAAGATATCTCTAGTAGGGTAACTGTGAGGATTCTCATACTTAGCATAGGATTGCCCCTTTTGAGTAGATGGATTCCTATGGTTTTTTGTGGAGGTCAAAGGTCATTTGGGCTCACCAGAGGTAAAAGATTAAATTCAACCAATGGCTGAAAGAAATGGGACATCTTGCAGAGATGCCAAGTATCTCAATTTTA
>WURT03000008.1:2845088-2865169 GCA_009936505.3 Holothuria glaberrima | reverse complement strand
TCAACTTCCATTTATATCCACCCTGACACACTGACGCATTGACTTTGTGTGTGAAAGTCATTGACTGTTTTCGGTCTTCTTTTGGGCTAAAAAATCTAAGAAGCGGGGAGAATTTCGAAGTGTGGGCTGATCATATGCTTGCTTAGAACACTCGGGAAGTGCCGTTTCCGGCCATCTGAGGGGTTTGTGAAGCCAAAAATTTTCTTGTACGCTCCGTGCCAACCGATCGTGGCGCTCCGCTTAGATAGTCCTTTTAGTATCAGCTATAGTACCAGCTAAGTCTGCCCATCAGTCATACCATCTGCCCCCTCTACCCCCCCCCCCGATTGAAAAGTCTGGCTACGCCACTGGTCTTTACAAATATGGCCCTCTTCGCAGAAGTACAACTTCATAATACTGTAATAGGTAAAGACAAAGGCCGGATACTGTCGGAAATTTAAAAAAAAAATCCACTATGCGAGTCTTCCCTTATCCATTTTTCCGAGATTCATAAAAAAGGAAGGTTTGTTGCTCTCTGGCTGATAATTAAATGCGATTGCTTTCTTTTTTGTTCAAATCGATTAATTGGTAAAGCTGTGGGTAAAATATTTTAGATTGTGAATAGTCAACATATAGAAACTGTGAGTACAAACAATTCTAATGGAGTAAAATATCCCTCAGTCAATGGATTTCTCCAAGATGGACATGACACAGGGAAACTTTGGCTTGCAACAGAGGAAATTTGAGCGAAGTATTCACTCCAGAGATTTTGCGGCTATGTGGAAATATTCCAACCTGATTCGGTTACTAGTTTTCCCTCGAAAAGGAAGTGGAGGTTGGGGGACAGCTGCCCCCTTTTAGTGGTGAGTGGTATTTTTGTTGCTGCACTAAAATACCCTGCCCGCATGATGCTCCAGCAGGATCGTCTAATAGAATCGCATAGGTCCATGACTATCTGATCAGTTCATGCGACCTGGGTTCTTCAAGGCCATAGTAACATTATAAATATTCTGGCATGTACTATGCGACGTTTGCAATTGCAGGAGTCTTTGAACGATTTCGTACATACACCTCGATGCCCTTAAAGGAAAGTTTCAAGCAACAAGTTTTTTTTGATTAATGAATGATGGGTGACTCTTCATCCCAAAGTAAATTTTTCCGTGGGGGAAAGCAAAAATCACAATTGGTGACTGCTCTTAGATTGACATCAAATTCAAACGATGTAGAGTAGCTCACATTACACAGCATGCAGTAAGACTGTTCTGATTACTCATTACGGCCTTTTATGCTGACCAGGACCTTAAGCAATAATCCAATTTTTGTGTTTGTACAACGAAAAGCTTAAGACAATTTTGGGAACTGCTAGGAGTAACCTCAGTCATTGGAAGAATTGGAACTGTCTGGGATGAGGAGATTTTCCCTCAAATCTAAGCATTCTGGTGAAAGTTTCATTCAGTTTTGATGTGTAGTCCTCGAGATATAAGCAAATTAATTTATCTAAAGCTAGCTTGAAACAAACGGGGCTGTATCATCTCCTTACATTGTTTTTCTATGTTTTTCAATCCGTTATGTTGACTTAGAAGCTTATAGGGATGTAAGCCTAGCATGGGGAATCCAAAGTTTGAAAATCCATATGCACTTCATGCATTCACATTCTGATAACATAAAATCATGGAAGTGTGAGTTATGATGTCACATGTGTTTGTTTCAAGTTCATTTGGGGTCGAAAATGTAACAACTTGATTGCTAATATCTGGAGAACCACACATTTGATTTCGATACAAATTTTACCAGAATACAGGTTAATGATGTACCCTTTAACTTGTTAGCCATTGATTCGAGCCTAAACCCTTCTTTTAAACGTACTAACCAAAGAGTATTTGCTAAGCATACTCCACTTGTCTAATATTATATATCTTGTCGCAGAAGTGCACCTTTGACCATGGATCTAATTAGTTCCATGCTTTGACTAAATTTTGATCTAGTCTCAGCCTCTCATCGGCTAAGTCGTTCACTTCGTGTAGGCCTCAAAGTCCGGGGTTTAACCCCGTTTATTGCTCAACAGGATTGGTCAGTAAGATGATTGTTCAGTACGTAACACAAGTGACGTTTCCTCATGAAACAGGGTATCCCTCTGAAAAAAAAAAAAAACCTTTGTCCCGAAATTTCTAACCTTGCGGTGGTAAACGTTTCTGCCTCGTTGGTGACAGTTAAATCACGGTAAGACCCTTCCCTACAAACACCCAAAGAATACCTTAATTACATAACTCATAAAACGTGAAAGTAGAGAGACATTACGCAATGTCACGAAAAAGCAAAGAATCTGAGGGCGGTTTAAGTCTTTCTGAACGGATATTTGCTATATGTGTATGATAATTGCCTAACACTCGCCCTGAAAGAGCAAAATTCATGAAGGTTTTGTCTCGCTAAAATGTTCAATTTTTCTATTTAACTTCTCCATTACACACGGGCTTCACCAGATGGGATACGAGGGGGAATTGTCCTCACTTTTGAAAGTAGAGGGAATATATAGTACCCACATGTTTTATTTCATAGCTTGCAACATATAGCTGATTCAACGAAATCAAACTCCAAAAAAAAAAAAAAAGAAAAAAGTTGAAACAACCTTTAATGGATTAAAATCTTCGGAAAATGCTTCAGATGACATCACAGTTATCTGACTTCCAACTTTGTCTAAAGCCGTCAGTTTGTAAGCCTCGTATCTCTCTCTTCTTCGTGATTCGCGCTTGAAGTAGTTCTGCTCAACGATATGCCAACCCCCCCCCCCCACGCCAACACACACACACACGCGCGCGCACACATTTTTGAGAATCTGTTGACACTCTTGCTATTAACACAAATTGTCTAAGGGATGGCATTTACCACCTATGTCATGTCATATAGAGTCAGGTTGTGTCTGCATTACATGCTTCCAATGCGCACTGTCTCGGAATTAACAGGACGAGCCATTTGTGCAAGACTGATAACGAATAACAAGCAATCAAATTCTTCAATATAAATCACGTGACGCACTCTCCATAGACGAATTTGAAACAAATTTTAAATTTCATTGAAAAGCATTTTTAGTATTTATCTATCAATCCAATCAGAGGCACAACAGGTTATTGGAACTATCCCCGTTGAACTTACTTGATAGGAAATACTGTCTAGCGGGAGAGAAAATAGCTCTCGGCTACTTTCTAGAGCCACCACTGAATTTCCCTATGGCATGATGCACTTAAAAACATAGGCGTAGAAAGCTGTTCGAGACTGGGGGGCTGAACCTTGTTTCGGATCGACGTCCTGGGGCAGGGTCTAAAGGATGGGGTGTCCCCCTCCCCTCATGAAAATTTTTGGATATTTTAGGGTCCTTTGATGCGATTTGGTGCATCATTATTGGACAAATTCCAAGGTAAATTACTGCAAATTTTTGACATTTCTTTTACTTAAATTACTAACATTTTGGACATTTCTTTTACTTAAATTACTGCATATTTTTGCTTTTTTTTCAAAGGGGAGGAGAAAGTTTTTGGATACTTGTGGGTCCTTAGATCCGAGTTGGTGCATCATTTTGGACAAATTCCAAGGTAAACAGGGGCGGATACAGGGGGTGACTAGAGTAACTAGTCACCCCCCACCAACTGCGGCACCCATTAGTTAAAGGAAAATTTTGTAAACATAATGAGATTAAATTATATTTTAAAAAGGAAGAAGAAAAGGAAACTTGAGAGCAACATAAGGTAGACTGTGCAGAACTGCTTGTATTCTTTCTTCGAGTTGTACGAGTACATTGCAGTCACCTCAATGAAATATGCGAACTGACAGCTGTCAAGAGATTCCATCCAAACAATGAAGATTGGAGCTGGGATACAAACATGAGGACTGGAACAAATGGAATACGTCACTAGATGGTTAGCTTTGGACATATCGTCAATTTTGTGTGTGAAAGAACTGCTTAATTGAACCTATGCGCCCTGTGGTTTCTTCCCTACAAGGTGAACTGGTGGAGGTGTACTTGGTTTAAGAAAATCGACGAACTTAGTTAACCTTTCGTTCGTCGACATGCGGAGCGAAATAGACGATAGATTCCAGCAAATGTAAATGGAGGTTCTGGGGCTGGCTAAAAAAGTTGGATCCACTGAGGAACGACCAAGAGTTCGCGGAAGACAAGTGCAACGAAGCAACCCTCATCTGAGTCTATCGCCGAATATACTGGAAGGGGACTGTGGCAATACCGGGCCTTACTTGACGTAATGTGCAGTGAAAGAAAGCTCGGTTCAGTCAGGATAAAAGAGCGCATTACGAGCTTGGAGCCCTAATTCCGGAGGTAATTGTGAAACAGAGTACTGCCGAAGTAGAGGAGGTAGGTCGAAGCCTTTTTGCTCAGTGGAATCAGGGAGGTAAATATCACCTCCCTGGTGGAATCACGTCATGCCGCTTGCACCAGCCTTTCAAAGTAAGCTAAAGCTGTTTATGAATTACTGGAAACGACAGTTGTCTTTAACCACAACGAAAGTAAGAAGCCTTTTGTCTTCCCACGTAGATGCCACTTTCTTTCACAATGTAAGAGAACTACTGAAGATTCTGTCCGTGTTGCCAATAGGGAGCGTATGTAGAGGCTGAGAGCCTCATTTTCGTGTGTGAGACGTATTCATAACTGGCTTCAATCCCCTTCACCAAGACGGACACCTGCAAGCGATACTGCACCCTCGTCGAATGATGGGATCTCGTTGTTTGATGACACTTAATAAGGCTATATCTAGAAACTACCAAATTTCTGAAGAAATATGATAGAAATGCCCAAATGAGAAAAAGAAGTTTTGTCTGATTTCTGGGAAAAAAACCGTACAACGGTCTAATTTGTCACGGTACTATTTAAGGCCCTGAAATATAAAAAATCATTTGTCAAATATTGCACCATTTCGCATCTGAGCACACATAATTGCACCGAATTTTCCAAGGTGGATTGAACACCCCCTCCCCTTATACCCTGGGCCTCCCCAGGACACAGCTCAATAGTCACCCCCCTTTACAAATTTCTGGATCCGCCACTGGTAAATTACTGCAAATTGTTTTACCTTTCTTACTTAAATTACTGCAAATCTTTGACATTTTTTCCAAAGGGGAGGAGAACATTTTTGGATATTTGAGGTGTCCTTAGATGCGATTTGGTGCATCATTTGGGACAAATTTTAAGGTAAATTACCGCAAATTGTTGACATTTCTTACAGAAGAGACAAATACTATGGGTTTTCATCCTTCAAAAATGGGGGGGGGGGGGCTAAAGCATTCTTTCGCCCCCTTAAATTTCGCTAGGGGGCTGGCGCTCCCAGAAACCCCTCCTCCTACACCCTTGCTTAAAAATACCGCCACTATGGCGTAAGATGACCAATTCATTCCCAGACGCATTTCTTTCTTCTTGCACATTAGAAAGCACTCAAAAATGTATAGTAATATACCTTTAAATTTTTCCAAAATAATGCATCAAATTTCATCTAAGGACCCACAATTATCCAAAAAATTGCCAAACAGCCAACGGGATAAGAAAAATAAAAAAATTCAATAATTTGCCTTGGAATTTATCCAAAATGATGCACCATATTGCAGCTAAGGACCCACAAATATCAAACAATTTTTCAAAGGACTAAGAAATGTCAAAAATTTGCAGTAATTTACCTTAAAATTTTTCCAAAATGATGCACCAAATTGCATCTAAGGACCTTAAAATATCAAAAAATTTTCCAAAGGGGAGAGGGACACCCCTCCCCTAAGACCTTCCCCCAGGACGGCGATCCGAAACAAGGTTCAGCCCCCAGTCTTGAACAGCTTCCTACGCCTATATGTATAGGAATTGAAGAGCGCCATTTTTAATTTTATATGATGAGGGGAAACATGACGATAAGGCGAACAATTTTAACGCAATCTTTTATATGAACAAGGGGCCTTAATATTATCAGTGCTTCTGACTTTCTTAAGAGTACAAAAATTGCCTGGATGTACTTTCATTTTAGAAGATCCCTGCAAAGATGAAATTATAAGGTTTATTGGCCTTATAAATCATCCTAGTTCTCAGTTGCAAGGAAAATGCATCTAGCAGTGCTTACTAATTTTATAATTTTTCTGGGAGAATCCCCAGACCATCTTGTGTTCTTCATTTTGTCGAATTTTTTCACACATTTTTATTTACACTGATCATTATTTATCAACTACACAACATAAAGATAATCAATAATATCTTACGATTTACAGAAAAATAAATTCAGGTACACTATCCTACTTGCCTGTTACAGCAACCGAGATATTTCATGATGGGAACGAAGAGTCTCGTAACCTATTAAGCTCTGTTTGATTAATCTTCTTACTCAGTATATGTGTTTGAACTTCATGTGAAACCTTATCTGATATTTAAAATGTCTGGACATCTGGCAAAGTATTGTTTACCACCTTACAATGATAGATATAAGATTTCTCATAAAAAACAGCAAAATCATACCATCTATTTTTAAGATCGTTATATCCAAAACAAACATTTTCATACATAACACCAACTCTTGACTGAAGATTCCCAAGTAAATGTTGTTTCACAATCCACATTTCTGCACTGCCAAAAAAGATGTTCCACCAAGGAGGAAAACATTTCATTGTAGCTATTTTACGGTGAATAAATTTATATTGAAAATATTTAATCTTGCTTCTTTTATGCGTCTATATGCTAAAAATATACTCCAGGTGAGAGTATCTTTAAATTCCTTCTTCCAGTTTACACAATAGCCGGTTAAGACTCAGCTCCGGGCAAAGTTAAGAGCGTTAAGTAAGCATTCCATAGACATTGCGTAAATCTCGTCCCCTCTGGATCCGTAGCTGAGTATTGTTTCGTGAATTTTAACATGTTCACATGTGCTCTTTGACGGTAACTACAAGGATCAACTGCAGTGGGTCAGTGAAAGAAACTGTGAATTAGGTAGCACTTTGCCATTGTATAAAGCTGATGTTTCAAAATGAGAATCTGTCTTTACAATTATATTATCTTAATAATAATATTTAATTTATAATATTTAACCGATGCCATATGATGCCGATTTCTCACGGACATACACGGATCACGGATGAAGGATGAATGGATGGCTAGCTTTAATCAGTAACCCCAAAACTCATCTTGAAACAGCTTAATCTCACAAATCTAGTTGTATATCCTTTGTAAACAGTTTTCATAATATATCAAAATTAAAGGGCAGTGAAAGTTTAGGGTGTAGCATGGAGTTATCTTACACAAATGCAACTGTAAAGTAACAATTCAGAAACAGAAATAATACTGTCACGTGATTGAAGATAACCACGAGTGCAAAACTGGTTACCGTGTAAATGTCAATATACAAAGGGGGGAGGGGTTTACTCATTTTAATTTATTCGCCAGAAAAAGAAAAACATGTTTTTCGGCAGATTATGTGAAAAGACGATTTCCTGACTGACGTCCAGAGGGTCGTCCGCAGGGAAGACGTACTTGCGATGAACGTTTCTGCACGTTTCAAGTTAAAAACTTAACCAAAATGGAAGAACGCCCTCTTTATACATATTCCAACATTTACCGCCGTCGGGCCTCTCTAACAAACCCTCGTAAAATGTGATGGTCATATATGTGCACATGTTAAAGGCCTACAGCTTCTCTCTCCAATGTGAAAAGTTATAAAAAAAGGTTTGATATTAGCCCCCCCCCCTCCCTACAAAAAGTTGGGTTGCATCTCCCACATTTTCTATCTGAGTCTCTTTAGGCCTAAACTTTGGGGCAAACGAAAAGCAAGTTGAAGATTTTCTGACAGTTAAACATTACTAAAGGACATGTCAACGGTCCATACAATCATCTTTTCGAGTCACCAATAATAATTTCAAAACAGACTGACTGAATGTCTAACTTATGTAGGTCTAACACACACCCGGCAACTACCCACAAAGCCTGGACTCCTTAAAATAGCATGCTGCAGTCTAAGGCTTAGGCTTATCTATATTTAACTTATCATTGGCCTAGTATCCCTCTTCTCTTCACCAACACGGTACAGGGGTCACTGCAGGAATTTTGAATGGGGAAGGGTACGTGGCGCTTTCGAACGTGAAACGCACATCTCAAGCGATAACAGGGCAGACTGCACTTCAGGCCCGTACCAGAAGAGGTACTGAAGGGGCGAAATGGCTTCCGGGGGGGGGCTAAAAAAAGTCAGGGGGAAAATGTGTAAAAATGAATTAAGTCAATAACAACATGAAACTTTCT
Organism: Holothuria glaberrima; assembly: GCA_009936505.3. Taxonomy (NCBI): domain Eukaryota; kingdom Metazoa; phylum Echinodermata; class Holothuroidea; order Aspidochirotida; family Holothuriidae; genus Holothuria; species Holothuria glaberrima. Next base: position 2,856,927 of record WURT03000008.1, on the reverse strand, counting down.
AGGTGGTAAAAAATTTTCAGGGGGCTTCTCCCCTTTGCTCCCCCTGGTTACGAGCCTGCTAAACTTGACATGGGCCGAGGGAGTAACTCTCTAATCAGCTAATTGGTCTATGCGCTCGGCATGAAACTTCTTGAATAGGCCTATCGGTAAGTTAAACGCTATTACATGCATTCTAAATTTTTGGGCGAAGATCGATTGCGGCACGTGCCTCTCTCCCTTACATATACTGCCGGCACCAAACTCTTGTGAAAGATGTGTTTATAAGTGAAAAGATTTTATGATAAGTATCATATACGAATTTTAGACGATCATGTTACTGAAACACGTGGTAGTCCTGTAAATTCTTACTTGGCATATTTACCACTTGTCAATCTTTCTTTTTTTTGCCCTTCCTTTTTTCATTTTACTTTTTCAGGTTTTGTTCCTCCTTCATTTTTCCCTGTTTAGTTTTACCTTGTCTTCGTTTTCCATTTTCTCTCATTTTTTCCGACCGGGGTTGTTCCCCACCTCTTGCAACATCCACTGAATGCGCACCTGATAATTTGCAACATGACTGGTGATTGTAAAAATCAAAATTAAATAGCCTGATTTCATTCTACACTTGGAAAGGCACCGACCCTGCAATAATGAAATCTATGGCTTAAACGCCTTTTGGGAAGTTTTAAGATGTATCCCTCGATCGCATGTTGGGTGAGAAGTGCAGTGTCGTCACCAACAAAGTTTGAATGGGAGGGGGCAATTGATTCTACGGATTCTAATGGATTGAATGTTAGGTCATTAATTCTTTATTTCTATTAAGCTGTTCAATTCGCAGTAGCTAATATCAAAGAAAATTCCAAAAAATCAGAACTCTGTTTTGCAGCCTGTTAACCTCAGTGTTCCCAGGGTTAAATTCCATTTGGACCATTTGCCCAAAACACATTCTACTCGAATGGTCTTGAATGGTTTCAAGGGGTTTTTAAATGGTTACGAATGGTGCCAACTGGTCTTAAACATGCAAATGGTAATCTCAACTGGTTTTCTAACTGGTTTCAAATGGTAATAAATGGTTTTGAATGGAAAATTGACCAAAACACAGTCTAAACCATTTGGAACCTGAATGGTTTCAAACGGTTTCGGTCAGATGGAATTTAACACTGGGTTGTACAATATTTTACAAGCTTCAATACTTATCTGATCAGTACGTCTGTAATTAAATTAATCTAATCAATAATTCTTTCTTCGTTTTTTAATAAGGGAAATAAGCTTCTCATTGTGTCCCTACCTTTCGGAAAGATGGAGGGGAAGGGGATCTCGCACACCGTCACGGTGACTTGCCCCACCATTTTCATGATTGCCAGCAATGCGTACATATATGCATAGGCTATATCTGACCATGCCGAGCTGCCCGATATGTTTTCTTCCAACTCTAGAGAACTTTGAAGTGGCTGACAGGTCCACTACTAGACCTAAAGCCCCTGCCAGTGATCGTGTTGACCAAAGCCGGATTTACCCAGTTATCGAGACAAGGCTATAGGTTACGCTCCCCCGATATTTTTACTTTTAGTGGGCCCCGAAAATTTCCATGCATAATTTTGGCTAAGCTTTCACATCTACCCTGATTGAATAAGACAGGGGCCACACAATAGGTTACGGCCTCCCTGAAGGTAAATCCGGACTATGGTGTTGACTATGATAACTGAGCTAGGTTGGTAGTTTATCCATGGAAAGAAACTCCGCGAGAGACGATGTATGACATGAATGGATGGGGCTTTGGTTAGTCACTCTCTTACAAGCTGCACCACAGACCTCTTACAGGTACTGAAAATTGCAGACCTCCGATCAGAAAGGTAAATAAGGACGAGGCTGAGCTTCATAGGCGTACGTGACTCTTCCAATTGGAGGGCAGAAATTTTTTTACCCGAATCTCACGGTTGGGCAAATTTCGTTGCACTTCAGGTGCATATAATAAACTACCAAACCACTACATGCAAGCAAAGCGTGCGAAGATTTTTGCACATTTTTCGCGCGTTCGATCAAAAATTAAATTCGGGAACTAGTAGAAAATTTAGGCATTCTTTACACTTTTGCTTCATCTCTACCGGAATTTAACCTATTCTGTGCATGGGCGTGGATCCATTTTCAAAATTGGAGGGTCGGGGGGGGGGGGACTTTTCATCGTTTGCGAATCGCTGTCCTGGGGCCCGGGGACACCCCTCCACTTTGAAGAAAAAATGAAATATTGGAAGGACGTGTCTATCATGATGGCAAATGGTGCCATATTTGAGCGAAATTTAGCTTTTAATATGTAGTGTCAATTCGTAATCAAAGTTTTAGTTTTCTACATTTTTGAAAAATGGGGGGGGGGGGACTTTTTGGCGATGTTCCCCATTCCAAAAAAGTGAGGGGGCGTGTCCCCCGTCCCCCTCCCCCATGATCCACACCCATGATTCTGTGCCCGAATTTTTGTCGTTTCCTGCCCAAATATTCGACCTGACAAATTTTTGGGGCAGTCTTCCCCATCCCCCTCCCCCGCCTCGTACGCCTATGCAGAGCTTCAAACTGTACCCTTGAAAATGTACCCCGCCAGCTCCCAGCTCGGACACTAAAAAGATCAAAGCATTGGTACACAGAATTAAATGACATTGTGCTCTAATATAAAGTAGTGACACCTCACATGCTTAATCGAGTGCAAACACAACACGCAAAGAGATTGCCAGATCGTTTTTACGTTTTAGCCGCAACCTGAAGAATTATAATGTCTATGGAAGCATAAGATGATTGGAATTGGATGATTTAATCTATGAAAAAGCTAGACTTATTTTATTCTTGCGTTGTGGTATGAAATTATGGAAGGAATCAGGCCGTCTCGTATTGGAAATTAAGCCGTACTAGTATTATGTAAGGACTAGATCTACGAAAGTAAGAAGCGCGCATTTTCCGCAGATAGACCCATGCCTTTAACTTTCTGGTGTAGGCTACTGTACTGTTCGTACAGTAATACTCCTAGCGACTGCATGGCCAAGTGGTTAGAGCATCCGACTTGCAGCCGGAAGGTCGGGGGTTCGAATCCTGGCCGGGTCTAGCCCTCAATCAGTGCCTAGTATACTACGCTCCATTAGACTACGCTCTTGTATTCGGAGCGTAGTCTAACGGAGCATAGTACTGTATACTAGGTGCTGATTGAGGGCTAGGCCGGGTCATGCCATTGAAGACTTTAAAAATGGTAAGGTATCGAAAGGTATCACTAGGAAACCTATAGCTGTAGGCTACATAGCAATAATTATCATAGTATATTGTTTTATATCACCTGTCTGTGCAAGTGATTTAGCCAAAATTGCATTTGAGAGCCTCAAGCCTAATAAGGCTGCAGGATACGATGGTTTCCGACCCTCAGTTGTTCGTAAAGTAATTTGTTTCATTTCTGAACCCCTGAAATATTTGTAATCTTTCTCTCTCAAGGTATCGTTCCTGACAAACTAAAGATTGCCAAAGTCGTTCCTATTTCTAAAAGTGGTGATCCACACACCTTTATACAGTAATCACCTGTGTGCCACCTGACTAAGCAGGTGGCTGATGGGGAAGGGAGTCAAAGACTCATGTAATCCCCCATTAGTCAGCTCAAACAATCTTTGGAGAGGAAGAACTTGAAGGTATTGATGGACTTGCAGAAAACTGCTTCAGACGGCAACTAATTCCAGGCATTGATGACCCTTTGTGTAAAAAGTACTTCCTTGTATTTAATCTACAGTGACCCTTATATAACACGTGGCTGTGCCCTCTGGTGAATCCATACCTCATTTCGAAAAGACTACCAGATTCTATATCCTCAAAACCTTTAATAGCTTAATTCTATAAGTTTCAATAAGGTCAGCCCTAAACCTTCTCATTTTTAAAGACATAAGTCCAAGATCATCAAGTCTTTCCTCATATGATAAATGCTGTATACCTGGTATCATATGAGTAGACCTCTGAACCTTTTCAATCAAATTAACATCCTGTCTTAAATGCGGGTTCCTCACAGGACTACAATACTCTAAGACAGGATGAACTAAGGACTTATACAGTGGCAACATGATCTCTCTTTCCTTAAATGTCAGAGTTCTACTTAAAATGCCAGGCATTTTATTCGCTTTCTTGACTATCTCTGAAATATGTTTACTTGGTTTCAAGGACTCATGTATAATAACGCCTTGATCTTTCTCTTCATCTATCACCTGTAACACCTTTCCTCCCATGGAATATGAAGAACCAGGATTATTCCTACCAATGTGAAGTACTGTACTTTACACATATCTACAGTACATTAAATAACATTTGCCAGTCTTCAGACCATTTGTATACAGTAGACAAATCTAGCTGTAAATGAGCGAAATCGCCTTCCCCCTGGATTTTTGAAAACAATTTAGTATCATCGGCAAATTTGATGATACTACCGACTATGTCATCATCAATGTCATTTATAAAGACAGTAAACAGAACAGGTCCTAACACTGATCCTTGTGGTACACCACTGCAAACATGCGACCAGTCAGAAAAGGCACCACCAAGTTGCACCCTTTGCTTTCTTCCAGACAACCAAGCCTTAACCCAGTTACTAACAAGGCCAGTTACGTTCTAGCTTGAAGTTTAGCAATATGGAAGATGGGGAACTTTATCAAATGCTTTCTGAAAATCTAAGTAAATAACATCAACAGGAAAACCTCGATCAACATACTTAGTCACCTCATCCATAAAAAGAAGCAAGTTAGACAAGCAAGATTTACCACTCATAAAGCCATGCTGGGAGGAACTGATAAGCTTATGTGCAGTCAGATGATTCACCAATTCATCCCTAATTATGGATTCCATCACTTTGCAAATGTGAGAAGTAAGACTCACTGGCCTGTAGTTTCCAGGATTACTTTTGACTCCCTTCTTAAAAATGGGTACAACATTGGCATTCCTCCAATCATCTGGTACTAACGAACTTCCCGTACTTCTCTTAAAAATCATAAACAATGGTAAACTTAGCTGTTGAGCTGCCTCTTTTAAAACTTTAGGGTAAATTGAGTCAACACCTGGAGCCTTTTCAGGTTTAAGACCTTCCAAATTTTTAAAAATAACTTCCTGCTGAAAGACAATATCATGTAATACGTCACTTTGACTTGCCACAAATTTTTGTCTAGGTTGGGGCAGGGTGTCACCTGACTCAGTAGTAAATAAAGAAGCAAAATACTTGTTCAAAAGATTTGCAGCCGTGGCATTATCCGTAACTGTACAACCATTTGAGTCAATCGGTGGACCAACTTTGTCCTTAGTTTTCAGTTTGGAACGAGTGTATGCATAAAAAGATTTGGCATCATCTTTAATGTTTTCTGCTAACTTCACTTCAAAATGTCTTTTTGCCTCCTTAACCTTTCTGGTATACTCGTTTAAACCCTGCTTATAGATACTATAATTGGCATATGTTCTACAATTTCTATACTGCCTCCATAAACGATACTTCTTCTTTGCAGTCCTCTGGGCAGCTTTAGTCATCCATTTAGGTTTACTCACATATTTCTTTGTCATCTTTGGAATAAATTTTCTAATACAGTTCTCCATCACAACTTTAAAGGAGTCCCACATCTCTTGGGCAGACTTTTTCGAAAACCTTTTACTCCAATCAATTTCACTTAGGTACTCCCTATAGTCACCTTTCTTATGATCATAATGAGTGTGACTATTTTGTTTCAATTCATCATTAACTACCAAGTCAAAGTATAAGATCATATGATCGCTTGTAGCTAGGCAATCGCCAACAGCCATATTCTCAATCATATCAGACTCAGAATTAAAAACTAAATCTAAAATGTTGCCTAACTTAAGTTATGCGTAGTTTCATTTACATGCTGAGTGAGAAAGCAATCTTGTACTGTATGAGATCAAGAAAAACACAGCCAGTTGTGTAAGCACACAATTGATCCCAGTCTATACTAGGGTGATTAAAGTCTCCCATAATAAGAACTTGTTTTGTGGAAGCAGCTTTGTTAATATTGTACAAAGCCTGATTCTCACTTTCATTGTTTGAACGACTTCTATAACACAATCCTATCAACAATTTACTCCCTTGGGACGTATACAAATTACACCAAACAGAGTCAACTCCATCCTGGTTTGTTAAGTCATCCCTTAAGACAGAATTAAAACAATTTTTCACATGAAGAATACATCCACCATTCTTTTTTGTTCTACTGTATACTTTCTATTATTCCTATACATTGAACAACCACTAGATCCCTCGCTATTGCTATTTACAGTATTTACACTATTTACAGGTCCATAATCAACTCCTATGTTTTGGCTTCCGGAGTGGATTAGCTGACAGTACGATTCCCAGTCCTCTGTATTATCTGCCCCTTTACAATAATTAAGTTTTTCCCCCTTTGTTTCTTCTTTCTTTAAGTTCCAAGTCTTAGTGACTTGTCATATTCCTGCTGCCTGGGTGTTCTGTCTGGAGATATGAAAACTGTTTTAAAACGACTCTCTCTCCTACTCAAATATTTGGCATTCTGTAAAACTTTCTTTCTCATGGAACCAGTCTTCAGAGAAATTTTAAGCGGTCTGACTCTATCTGTATATGCTTCCCTTTTCCCTAGTCAAAAAGCCTCTACAACCTCTATATCAGAAAGACCCATGACTGCAAGCATACTGTACTGTCAACTTCTTCAAGGTCCTTTCCTTCAACTGAATCTGACAATAGAGATCTGCCAGCACTGCTGGTACTATCTCCAGAACGGCTTGACTCAGGAAGGTTTCTAATAATTATATTTGTTTTTCTATTTTCCATTTCCACTGCTTCATGGACCTCTTCTTTAACCCTACTTTCAAGTCGTTCCTCAAAGTCAGACACCCTACTTTCTAGCTGGTTATACTTCTCCTCTAAATCTTTGTGCAATACATGAAGGCTTTGCACAGCTTTAAGAGTTTGAACAGCTGTGCCATTGCAATTATTTGAACTGCAAAACCAAAATACAGACTTTCCACTTGCTTTCTTTGCCTGACTGTTCAAAAATGTGTAAACAGCTTAAGGAACCTTCTCGCATTTAATGTGGCACCATACTGAACAGAACTCACTTAACTTTAATTGCCAATTACCGTCCGATTTCAATTCTCTCTTGTTTTTCAAAGATCTTTGAAAGGATAATGTTAAACAAATTTCAGTCATTCCTAGGCAAACGCAACATACTCTCTGACAACCAGTACGGTTTCCGCCCTGGTTGATCAACTGAACTCGCTCTCATTGACGTAATTAATAAATTATGCAGGGCACAAGACAACAATCTTGTTTCTCTGGCCGTCTTCCTTGATCTATCAAAGGCCTTTGATACTATTAATCACGATATTTTGTTAGATAAATTACAATCATTCCTACGGCTTCCATGGCATGGCTTACAATTGGATCAAAAGTTACTTTTAAACAAATCGATCACAGATCACTACTTTTAGAAATGTTGAATCTGGTAAGAACATAATAACTTGCAGAGTCCCACAAGGTTCTATTCTTGGACCTTTTCTATTCATAATTTACATGAACAATATTAGTGAGATTTCTTCCAGTTCTTCCATGGTATTATTTGCTGATGAAATACAAATATATTTTTTAGCTCCAACGATCTACAGAAGCTAGAAGAAACTGTTTGTAAAGAGTTAAGTTTGTATTCAGACTGGTTTGCCTCCAATAAGCTTTCCCTTAATAAATATAAGTAAAACAACTACATGGATTTTTAACTTCATCGGAAAAAATTATAATTTCAACATACCTGTACATATAAATAACCAACCACTTCAAGTTGCTAGTAAGTCTAAGTTTCTTGGTGTTTATTTTGACCCACTTCTTAATTGGGAAACCATACAGTACAGAATTTCCCACCTGTGCTCTAAAGTTGCAAAGGGTGACAGCATGTTGGGTCGACTCAAACATATTCTTCCCCAAAATGTCTTGCGAACAATCTATCTTACTGTTCCTTAATTTATCCTCATCTCACCTATTGTTCATCAGTCTGGTCAAGTTCTTCCTCCTCTCGTATTACTGTAAAAGATTAGTCACCCTTCAGAAAAGAGCTGCTCGCCACATTACGTGCTCAATGTCACAAGATCACACTAGCAATCTAACCAAAAGCCTAAACTTCCTAAAGTTACATGATGTCTTAAACTTGAAAACTGTCACATTTACGTATAAGCTAACTCATAACCTGTTGCCAACACTATTTTCTGACTTCTACACTCACAATTATCTTGTTCATGGTTATGATAAATGAAGGTCTGGCCATCTACATATTCTTACCACCTCATCATCTTCCAACAAAAACTCTTTAAGGCATCGTGCTGTCAGACTCTGGAATACCATCCTTAGTCATTTGAAGAACAAACCAACCTTGATTTCTTTCCATATTATCAATGACTATTGAGCATTTACTCCCCATAATTGTTCTCCCCTTGGGTAGGGTGAGGGTCATCTTTTCTTTTTCTTGGGGTGGGGGTGTTGTCATCATTCTTGTTGTGCTTGGTTTTCGGAAACTGTAACTTAAATGAATATGTTAGGTTTTTTGTGGGGATGAAAGGGTGGGTTTTTTTCTTAGTTCCTTAGATTATTTTTCCTAATTTCTTGCATTATGGTATTAGTAATTATATTATGTTTTCTTTGTAGGGAGTGCATTCTCGACAAGCCCCTGGCTTCTAGTGCACTTCCTTTCACTTCTCAATACTTTGTAATTAATATGTTCAATTGAAATTGTAACTACAATTTAAGTGAAAAAACAAATAAATGAAATGGAATGAAAATGAAATGGAACCTACCCGTACTACTACTGCCGCTGTGCTTGATGCTCAGCATAAGCAATAGAGTACAGTAGGGAAAACAAGCCAGTGAGTCACAACTGGAAAAAAGGCTGTGGCCGACATGACTTAAACCAGTTGTTTAGAAACTGAACCATAAAACCTCATCTAACTAACAAAGTAATACTACTACTGTAGCTGCAGAAGCCAGCCGTAGTACTACAGTAGTACATAAAGGCAGTCTTTGGTGAGGTGTCGGGGCATCCTTTGATTACGATGCAGCTAGACCAGATGTAGATAGAAGAATTAGAGGCCTACCTTTGAAGTTTGATCATGCTTATGTCAGATCTAAGCAGAAAGTTAAAGGTGTTGGGCTTCTACAAGGTAATAGGGGCACTTTAGTCAACCCGTGGCCATTAGGATGTGGCTAATTTGTTGAATGACTATCTTGTCTATGCCTTTACAAACGAGTCTTCTGTAATGGGTGCTTATAGTAGTTCCAACAGTTCAATTTGCCACGATAAATAATGTTTTAAAGATTCTGCTTTTACAAACATAATTGAAAATCAAGTAAATTATAATAGTAAAGCTCTCAAGTACATTACTGTAACTGCAGAACCTCCCACTAGAAGCGTTCGTTTTTCCCCTCTACTATAATTAATTGGAACACACTATCTGATATTGAAGTAGATGCGCAGAATCTGGACATATTCAGGAATCGTCTGACATGTTGTTAGCCCTCGCTCAAGTTCCCATTGCACCTAAACCCAATGGGTTACTGCAACATATCCACGATGATGATGGTGAATGTTGGTTTCTCTGAGGAACTAATTTGTAATAAATTCAACTTTTAAAGGCTTGCAAGGCCCTTGGGCCAGATGGTATCCATCCTGCCATTCTGCATGAATGCCCTGAGATTCAGCCAGACCCTCAGTGCATTATTTTTCAGAAGTGTGTGGACTCAAGCTTTGTTCCTGCTGACTGGCGTGTTGCAAATTAATGTTATGCACTTATCAACTGAATGACACATCCCAGACGGCATGGTCAGTCACTAGAGTTACAAAGGGGTGAGTCATGATACCTCAGATGTCAGTCATTTTACTGACCAAGGGGTGAGTCATTGTGGTTTATTTGTTACCCATTGTTCAAAGATGCCAACCTTCAGCATTACACCTCATGTACAATTATAACTTTTGTCAGAAAGTTTGGTATGTGACTCACATGTCCGTCAAAATCCCAAATTGTTCATCAGTTTGTTGCTGAGATGTGTCATTTTGCACAAGTTACAGTATCAGTCGAAGAAGTGACTGAGGGTACTGTACGTCAGTGTTTGTGTTTTGTGAATGAATTTGTGGACAATGACTGACCATGTCAGGTGGTATAGTGGGGTGTGTCATTCATTCGATAAGTGCATTACTCTTATTTTTAAGAAAGGGGATCTGAGCTTGCCTTGCATTTTACAGACCTGTTAGTTTAACCAGTATTGTGTGCAAAGTCATGGAGCCTGTGGTCAAGGATTGTGTACTTAAGTATCTCTAAGATAATATGGGTTACTGAATCTGTCTCAGCGTCTTTTCCTGCCTAGAATAGACCTTTATCAGTTTGTTCCAGCTGACTACTGTACAGTAGCTGGTAGCTTAATGTAACTCCAATTTCAAAAGGGGGATTGCAGCACTGCTTTTCGATGATGGGTTATTCAATCTGTCACAGCATGGTTTCCTCCACACTAGATCTTGCGTTTCTAATTTACTGAGCTTTCTTCCACGTTGCATTCCATGCACTACGATCTGAAGTTCTTCAGCAAAGAGTTGGCATTTTCCTTATGTTTTCTGTTGTTTTTCTTGGCGTAACTTCGGCGTGAGCCTGACGTGGAATGCACTTTGGGCTTTCTTGAGGATGTCTCCTTTATCTCTTGATTCTGGCACAGTGTTGATGTCAAATTTATATACCTCAGTGGTTTTCAAAAAGCATTTGGTAAAGTTCCATTACAGTACTGTAGGTAGACTTACGGTAAAACTGTATAGGTTGGGTATACAGGGCAGATGTGCTCACTGGATCAATTCTTGGCTTCATGGTAGATCCCAGAGAGTTGTTGTCAATGGTAGGCTAAATTCTCATTTTGTCATGACATCACAAGTGGAGTATGTCTACTACAGGGTTCTGTTCTTGGCCCAATTTTGTTCTTAATTTTCCTCAAAGTTCTATAGTAATAGCTTTCTCACTTCCAGTATTATGTAGTAATAAGCTGGTCATACTATAGCTCAATGGGAAGGTCAATGATGAAAAAAGATGCTTTACTGAACATTGCAGTCTGAGGACTAAGCTAGCTTATTTTAATGGTCTCAGACTTGGCAAATTTATGTCTTTTTACTGTAAGCTGATAAATGCAAAGTTCTTCATATTAGACTTTGAACTTCAGCTATGATTACACCATAAGTGGTAAGTATTTTAAGGAATGTGACTTTGGAAAAAAATGGGTTTTGTCAAGTGATCTGAAGCCATCAGGGCAGTATGCAGCTGCTGCAGCTAGGGCAAATAGGGTGCTGGGATTGGTAAGAGGAATTTCAGTAATTTGTAGTTAAGATTAGAAAATGTATTGGATCTGTATTTTAATATGCAGTTGGTTAGGCAACATCTTGATTGTGCTATGTACAGTATACGCTTGGAGTCCCGTTCACAAGGAGGACAAGACAGTTTCTTTTAGAGCAAGTTCAGAGGAGGACTGCTTAGAAAAATCTCCCTTATAATGACAGGGTCAGACGTTTGGGACAAGAACTGTACTCTTGAGTTTAAATAGGAATAGCAAAGTGGTGGGGCATGCTGAAGGTTTTCAAATTCCTTTCTGTGAATAAGGATCCTCAGCTGTCAAATTGTAACTACATACACAGTAATTGAAGTTTTGTGCTAATTCCAGGGTTCATGGCCATTATTGTAAGCAGCTGGTGAAGTGTTTCTCTAGGCGCGACATCACAGTAGGAAGTTCAGTTTTTACGAGCGAATGCGAAGTATAGCAGTCGTTTTATGGACTTGTCACAGTGTTTTCATTCAACGTCTTGTTGTT
>WURT03000008.1:2805131-2838019 GCA_009936505.3 Holothuria glaberrima | reverse complement strand
GCTGATTTGGGAAGTTGGTTGTTGTTGATGAGGTCGGTCAATGTCTTCTTAACCAAAGTTTGGCTATCGTTAGTGGGATCAGAAGGAAGTTCAGTGTACATATATATATATATATCGTGAGTCAGAAGGGTCGCATATGTCACTTACAACCACTTTTGAGGTTCTTACGTAATTTACACCAAAATAAAAATGTCTAGAAAGCAGAGGACCACCATATAATCCCTTTTCATTAAAAAATACATATTGATTTAAGGATGTTTTTCTTCACTTTAGTTTGTTATGGTAAGTTTGAAAAAGGATCATCATGAAAGCGTCATTTACACATTTTTAAAAAAATTGTAAAATTTAACAAATCCGTTGCTGACATTTATGTAAAGCTAACCTTTAGTTCCCCCTGGAACTGGTTGCCTGCGTTATGCATGGATGGTCAGCGCTCAAGAACCGTCCAATAACTCCTTGAAAATTCACACCTTGAATGGGTACCTTACAGCAAAATATAGAGAGTTCTGCAAATAGTCCTACAGAGAGGCGTGAATGCAGTCTGACGCTCAGGGTGGAAAACTGACCTGGAAAATGGAAAACATTGCATAAAAGGGGCCAAAAATATCATTTTTCCATGCATCATCTTAATCAACATTACAGACAGTGTTTGTCTTTGGATATTACTGTTAAGTGGCTACGTTGCTTTAATGAAATACATACGATGTCCGTTCCTTTGGTCAATATTCGCGTAGACACTTAGCGTTTAGTGGTTCAATTCGCCGGTAAACCTTGCAACAATTTTAAACCTAGACTATTCCATTACTTTATATGTCCTTTCCTTGTTAAAACCCAATCTACAACCATAAAACTAAACGAACATTTTCTAGCTTTCAATGAAATTGAAAGGCAACTGTTGCCTGCTCCTTCTTATCCCAAAATGCCAGGACTTTTAAATATATTGTGATTAGTCTCCTCTCTAGAAACCCGTCTTTACAGTTGATCGGTATTCTTGTTTCGGGGAGACTGAGGAGTCACTCCCTTTGGAATAAACAAAAGTAATAAGATTTGTTGGTCCCAAAATATAAAATGGGACTCGGTGTTTCCCTGAACGCTCTGGTTGGAATACCAGTATGACGTGATGTAACATCAGCTTTCTTCAACCTTAAAATATTGAAATGCATCTCATTTTATAGTACTGCATTGCATGTGTATCGCATCGCATTGCATTATAGTGAATTGTATTCCATTTTATTTCAATACATTGCCTTGCCTGTATTGAAAGATTCTACAATCATGTATAAATAAAGTTAGGATATTTTCAGTCAGGCGGCATGAGAGTAGAGATCTGAGGACAGATCAAAGCTTCTATAGGTAGTCTGTTTTTAAGATAAGATAAGATGAGATGAGATGAGAAAGGTTGAGATAAGACAAATGGGTTAAAAGGGTCCGTTTAAAATTCAAATTGAGGAGTTTCATACATTGTGGGATAAATGAAGAGGGGTGTCTATTTGTACTGGCCCACAGCAGCCTCATCCTACCACTTCGGGACATCACTGCCCTATGAAGATGGGCAAGAAGCGGGTGGTCATCATTACGCAAGATATCGGTGAGTTTGACCCTAAGAAGTTCATGGTAGGATGTGGCCATGGGTGGCTGAATTTTTCCAATTACACGGCTTGTTTGCCTTATCGTTGTATCAATACGACGTTTATCTTCTTTTCTATCACTACCATCCCACGATAACAAGATTATATTGGCAGACCCCACTAATAACAGATTTATAAAACATGATAAGAATTTTGCTTTGAGCATTAAACCTGTTCACTGCACGTAGACAATACATCCTAGAATTAAATTTTCTCATTAACATATCAATGTGATCGTGCCAGGAAAGTCGACTATCTGTTACAGCACCGAGAAACTTATAACTATCCACCAATTCCACAGCACTTCCCTTAATAATAACATCTTTTGGAACAATATGGGACTTACGGAAGTCAATTACCATTTCTTTTGTCTTTCTAACTTTAAGTTCTAAATATTTTTGATCACAATTTTTTTTTTAAATGGTTAATCTGATCTATATAAGTAGTATCATCATCGTTTTAAATCAAACCGAGTAAAGCAGTGTCATCAGCAAATTTGACTAGTGCACAATTGTTATTGGTAGACCTTGCATCCGATGTGTATAAAGTTAACAAGAATGGAACTGAAACCGGTCCTTGTGGCGCCCCGGTGTTTGAAGTAGTACAATCTGATACATTATTGGATGTCTGGATGTTGACGTATTGGGACCTATTAGTAACATAATTAAAAAACCATAAGATAAAATCGTGGCGAACATTCATTTCGAATAACTTACGTGCTGAAATGTGGGGTTGAATAGTATCAAAAGCAGATGAAAAGTCTTAGAACATAACTCTAGAAGAATAACCCAATTTTGTATACTCACATCTTGAGTAAGCAAAATTGGGTTATTCTTATACTCACGTCTTGAGTAAATAAAATTGTGTTAGTCTTCTAGAATTAAGTTCTTTGACTTTTCATCTGCGTTTTGGGGTCTCAGAAGACCTTTAACTCACAGAAACAAGAACAGGGTATTAAAAAGAAAGAAAGTGAAAAAAGTAAAACATGAATTCTCAAGCAGACCGTCCCGGATACGATTTCCCTCCAATGTCCTTTGCTTTTTTCCTCAGTATGACTACGAAGGTACGCATGACAGTACTAGTTTATGGGTGTAGTTGGCTTGGTGGTTGAGTGTACTACCATGCATACTTAAGGTCCCAGGAACAGATCCCGGAAGAACCACTTGAAAATTTTCTGGGGATGAACAATTACTTGCTCAGAAAAGTTTTCACAGTGTTGCTGAGGGATTTAAATTGGTAAAGTTTAATCAGGTACCTAAATGTTCGTTTCAGGAAGTTGTCCGTTTTAGGAAGTTGTCAGTAGGGCATAGCATTGAACCTCCACCCCTTCCAGCCTTTGGGAAAGTTGCTAAAGACTGGGGATACACTCACATCCGTCGGATGAAGATGTTAAATGTCGGTCCCAGAAGCAGGACTGGGAGCGATTAGTACACTCCTGCCTCGTTGACCTCTGAGCACTATAAACGCTCACTCTGGTATAGGGTCCTTGATGAGCCAATTGGCTTCCTTACCCTCAAACGGTAAATTTATGCAATATTTCTTTTCCAAGTACGTGAATTAAGAGAACAAATCCATTTCATGACAGTTTACTAGAACAAGAAACTGAGGTAAAGTGTGACTAATGGCAAGTGCTACAATCTTCCAATGTATTTCTTATCGTCCTAACTGTGCAGGAACTTCTTTTCCCTTGTCACCGTTTTATTGATTCTAATGCAGGCGTCACACTGTTATAAATTGACACCAGATGGAATCGCGATAATGGAAATGTTCAGATTCGGCTCTGATCGTTTAAACATAGGGACATTCGAGAGGGCATCTTAAGCCATGGTCGGTGGAGTTTCTCAAGCTCCAGGAGCATCTTCGTGAGCGGTGGCAAAATCTTTGGCATGCCAAAATATTGCCGACAGACTTAAGAACGGTTCGGGCTGTCTTTGCCCAAAATTACATATTCCATATTCCTGTGTCCATCTGGTGTCAATTTCGGGACAGTGTACCGCCTGCATTAGCCAAAGACAAAGGGAATCTATGCAACCACACGAGTATATGCCTGTTTATGTGTATTGGTATGTGCTTTTGTGACCCTTGGCTTGTAAACAAGATAACTAAAGATGGTAATAACGGATAGTTAGACTATAGAACTATATTAATGTTTTGGTGGTGTCGATGGTCATGTAAGGTCACCAAAGGTTAAAAACTGAAAACCTTGTAAACACGATATGTCTAGACAGGACGCATGGATGCCTTTTATACTTGGCATGTATATGCTTTATAGTAAGAAGATGAACCCTACTAGTTTTGTGAGAGGTAAAAGGCTATCTGAGGTCATTTGAGGTGAAAATACGAATTTCTTAAAATCGGTAGTAAACACAGTAGGTCAAGAAAACAATGAAAGGCATTCTTCATACTCGGTATGAAACTTTATTATATTAAAAGCAGGAATCCTATTGTTTTCAGTAGAGGTCACAGGTCGTTGAGGTCCTTAGAGGTCAAAAAGGGAAAACCTTGAAAAAGGACGATATTTCAAGACAAGCATGATGTTTCATTTTTATACTTGGTATATTGATGTATTATTTTAAAGGGGTTCATTGAGTTGATATTTTGTGACGAGTTTGAAGGATATTATTGCAGGACATTGCTTCTGATTATAGTCTCATTAGCCATTTATCACTTTCCATAGTTACCGTAAACCTGAAAAATTGTAGTTTTTATGGGCTTAAGAGCTCACAGTTTGCGACGCTCGTCTAAGCCCTTGATAGACCTTCCTCTCTGGAAAATACGCTACACTTTTTACAACTGAAGTCTTGCTCACAACAGTCGTTCCTAAGAGGAGTCGTGAGTCTTTTAAGTTGACAGAAGTTGCATATAATTAATACCTTATGGCAAAAGTGTCTAGTCAGGAATTTTAAATAATTGGTTTTAATCATTAATTACCCTATCATTGCCATTTCAGTTGTGTGTTAGATGTTCAGAATATCTTAGTTTGACCATTTACCATCAAGATGTGAGTAAAACTCAACAGGTGTGACAAAAAGTCACGGAATTCACAAACCAACTCAATGAGCCCCTTTAAGAGAAAAGGAAACATGTGGCTTTGTTGGAAGTCGAAGGTCGTATGAACCTCTTAAACTAAATAGACAGCAAGCGGTTCCTTCCAGTTGTGTCCTGAATTTCATGAACCAACGAAAAGTAAGTGCTGAAATTTCTACCATTCCAAGCATAAAGTTCTAGATAACAACATTTATTTTTTCTAAAGCATAAATGATACAGTTATGATAATTCGAATTTGAATTACTAAATTATGAATATGCGTAAAGGATGCTATGACTATAGACGGATTTCATGTGCGTCAAGCGATTGAGGTTGCCCGGTACTAAAATGCAAAACACATGCGCAGTAAGCTTATTAACAGCACACGCCCACGGCATAACCAGAGGTACTACTTTATCACAATATACGTTTGCCCTTCAAAACTAAAGAGACGCGTGATCATGAGACGTCGGTGAAACACCTCTTTAACACGATTAGAAATACCATACGCTTAACGACTTTCCTGATGGTGAAGTGGATTAGCGCTCCGGTTCTCACACAGATGGACCGGGTTCGAATCCCTTCTTAGGCACATTCTTGCTGTTCTTCATTTCACACCTTTTTATTTTTGTTAGTCATCTTTTTGCGGGGTTCAAAGGTAAAGTGAGGTCAGCAGAGGTCAAATTGTATAAAAAAATCGCAAAAATTATACCTCAGTGTAATAAAGTACCTCCTTTCTGCAAGGAATCACTAAGTCGTTGGGTGGTGTGGTTTATTCAGTGTGTTCGTCATTCTCCTATGACTCCGGATACTTCTTTTTAAAGCCCGTCTACTTAATAAAGAAAACATTATTTTACGGGTTTCATAGATCACTCAGCTCGCTTAAGCGATTTTCTTCTTTAAAACGTGTTAAAGAAACGCAAAGTGGTCAAATCATAAGACAACGCATAAATCTGCTTGAAATCACTAGTTTTCTCTATCGCAAGTCTGACGCATAACCTTACAAATCCCAGTTTATTGCCCGTTTTCACCTCTCCCATGAGATTCCCTTAGCCCCGAAATTCATGAATAATTTAATAAGGTGTTGTTAATTGTATTTTAAATCTGTGATAAATAATACGCTGAAGGAAACATTGCTCTTGTAGTATGGCGGCCACGGTAGACGCCTGAGGTCTCCTTTAAGGATTAGGTGACGCATTACATTAGAAAATTATGGAAGATTCATTCTTTTTTCGTCTTAAATTTCTTCATAGTCTTTGGATGATTTGACACATGGAAACACCATTACTGGAACTTAGTTTGAAGCGCAATGCATATAAATCTAGGCAAGCTGGATAAAGAATGTTAGAAAACAACAACTTTGGTAACACAAGGTAGGTTCCCTTTAAGCTCGAGCTTTAACTTGTAAGTTTAAAACGTGGGTAGTACATATCCTCCGGTTAGGAGGTAATATTGTCGTCATTCCCATCATTATCAAATTCTACTCATGATTAAAAACATACGTTAAAATAACTGTACTTCGTAAGGCTTGCACAACCACTTGATTTTCTTTGAGTTATATAGATCAGTTTACAACATGATCGTGTATCAAGTCATCTATTAAGCAAAACATCGTATGTTGTCTATGGGAGTGATAGTCTTCTTGAGATTAGTTCTTACATACGGAGCTACACAGGCAAGTAAAATTCGAATCCCATGAAGATGCACACTTTACGAATTGTCATGGCAAACGATAAAAAGTCAACTGAAAATACTTGAAGTAAAAAGCACACTGGGCTGTGCAGGTAGTTATACTGTATAAACAGGGATTTGCAGGTGCTCATCACAAATATACGCACGACTGTAACACTGAGAGTATACCTTCTAGCACCAACAGCAGCTTCATCTGCGACAGCAAGGTAGGGACTTCCTACACTGTGGCGAACTTTCTTGTAAAGGAATGCTATACATTGATTTGAACGACAAGAATAAATGTCTTCGATGAGTCCATATTTATGCTACATCCTTATTTTTCTAATTCAAAATCACCTTTACCCTGCCCATTTATTCTGCTATGCAATTATAGTCACAAATGTTCTGAAAATTGGCCTGCTATTTTTCAAAATTTTCAAGTGCGTTTAGGTTTATAAATTTTTGTCCTATTTTTATGGTTGACAAGAAGAAAAATAAACCAGTCTGGCATCTTTTTTACAAGGTCTTCTCCTTGGCACTTGACTGGTCCTTAAGCTTGCTAGAGTAAGTGTCCTGAATCTTACTGGATTTTATCGCGTAAATAACATAACTACTTGAGAAATTATCTTGAGCAAACGGCATAGGTATATATTATTGACTACCAGGTTAGTAAATATTATATGCTACAAAGGTACACGTCTGTTAAATGCGTATTGTTGACGATTGTGTACATGCACTGCACTAGGCCAGTATTGTTAAATATTGAGCCTATGGACATCGGCAGAGAAATCCTTACAATCAAAGCCCTGAGCTTGGATTAATTAACAAAACTGAATTAATTCAGTATTTCTTCAGTGGAAACAGCTGGCGATATAGTAGACGTGAGTGAGGAACGGTTTCGCCCTCAGAATGACACTCAATCAGTGATTGACTCTCTTTCTGTCGGTAAAAACCGTTTCGCATTCACTAACCTTGTTTTTATCCGGCTTTTGAGGCTTGAGAGAAGTGCCCGAGTTCACCTAGTCTAATTTCAAGCCAGTCTTAGTCCAGTGACTTGTCTGTTTGCCAATGTATTTTAATTCTTACATATGATTTGTTAATGCCATTGTACATGTACATCATCGTTCTTGGACTATTACGTAGTCCACTCTCCACGGTTATTGAGTTTATTGTGTGAGAACACTTATACTTCACATTTCACAAAAAATAACAATGAAACTTCAAGAAATTATAATGAAATTTTGTTTTAGTTGATTCCACTGGAAGGTGCCAGTTCCACTTTTTTGCAGCCCATTCCTGACTAATTCCGATTCCTGAATCTCCTATTCCTTGACAATTCTCAGCCTAGCCCAAACTGACTAAAATCTGTTCAGAATAAACCCCGAATCAGGACTTGAGTGTTGAAGTCCTCTTCATAATATGGTACCAAGTTTCGGTTATTTGCGTCCATTTGACATATCTAATTAAACATGGATATAATCCTTATTATATGACTCACACGTGTAAAATTCGGTTGTTTCATATTTCTTGGAATGATGATCAGCCATTATACTGAAAGTGATATCAGTGAGGAGAAAACGTTCCGACTTGAAATTTCAACAATTGTGGAAGGAAATTCAATGTAAAAGGCACGTGGTCTCTGTGTGTTTACTACATTTTCGCAACATTGGCGTTTACAACATTAAATGAAACCTGAATTTTGTGCTTTTAAAACAATAGTTTTAGCAAATTATAATGATATACTTACCTTATCCTTATCCATACCTGAGGAGAAATGATTTCTATCACTGCAATAATACCGATCTCCGTTTTTGAATAAGTTCTGCTACTGAAGTATTATCATTCGTTGCCGCGTTTTGAGCGTTTAAGACTCCATGCCTGGGCATCCAGAGAAAATCACCAGGGATCACTGTCTCTCTTTTAAAAACCTCTCTGTGTATCCTCAAGTGTGTCCCCTCCCTACAATCTGATTTTTTCCCGCTCTATCTCAGGAGAGGAACCGTAAGTATACTTAAATTTCAGTAACTAGCTACTTTTTAACAGTAGCTAGGCACTTTTCAGTCAAAAGTAACTACAACTAGTTACTTTTTCAACGTTGTAACTAGTAACTGTAACGAGTAACAATTTGATGGAAATAATTATAACGAGTTACTTTTAAAGTGTGATGGGAACAACCCTCATTTGACAGCTACATATAATATTTCTTTGATGTGAATTCATGCTGCATTATGACTGAACGTGTCTTATCTATTAGAAAACTGAAAACGCATTTGCTTCTATCTTTATTTTCATCAGCAGATAATTAACGCTGGCATTTGAGGAGGGGCTACGCAAGCTTCATTATCCTATGGATGAAGAAAGAAAATCGAGAGAATGACATTGTCATGTTATTTTGAAGCTCAGTACAGGATTTGCCACAAGGTAAAGTTAACAACTTGAAGAATGGACTTGGCAATTGGAGATTTAGATCAATCAAATTTGGATATACGACAGAAACGTTATTCACCTTAGTATTGATCAAATAAAACACAAAATCTAAAATCGTTACCGAAAATATCATCAACATACCTTGCCAAATATATTAAGATGTTCTATCGAATGCATTTAGTTTTGCTAACTTCCACAAGATTTTAAACTTTGTTCATTCATAATGGATAGCATTGCTGTAATGGTTTGTTTCATAATTGGGTTGTTTTCTACAACACTTGCTGGGATATGTCCACCAAAATGTAGATGTGAAACTGCCACAGCCAAAGTGTCCTGTCGCAACAAAAATATCCTGAAGTGGAATCATCGAATTGAAAAGAATACAACAATTGTGGATCTCAGAAACAACAAATTCAACACATGTCCAGCATTATCCCAGTACAAAAATCTTCAGACAGTAATCTTGTCCAACAACTTACTCACCAATGTCAACCAAACCTGTTTTAACGAGTCAGCAATCTTGAAACACCTAGACTTGAGCTACAACAAGTTAACAGCCCTTCCAAACATGACTGGAGGGGCAGAGGTTCGTACTTTGAATTTGACTGCAAATCAAATTCTTGAGCTAAAGACAATCGCCAATTATGGTTTAAGTCAATTGAGAGTTTTAATTCTTGACAGTAATGGTCTTGAGATATTTTCAGGAGAAGAGCTTCTGCTCCCTTCTGATAGACTGGAAGTGTTATCCCTTCGAAATAACAATATAAAATGTTTTTGCTCGGATCATAAAGCACGGCTCTTTTCATCTGCTATTAGTTTACGTGAACTGTACGTTTCAAACAACACCTTGGTTGAGAGAAACTCTAAATGGCTGATAGGGGCGTCCAATCTTCAAGTGCTTGATTTGAGAGAAGCTTACTGTTCCTTTAATTACTCAGATGATAATGCAGACGAAGGATGGGAATTCCCAGGACACTCGGAATCCCTTTTTTCGTTAGATCTTTCCCAGAATAGGCTACGTACATTTGGCCCTGGAGCTTTCAGTGGGTGCAAAAATTTGAGGAGAGTTAATCTGACTAATTGTTCATTAGCCGAATTTCAACCGGGCCAACTGGAGGACATCAAAAGAGTCAATTACCTTTACATCGATCACAACTCTATCAGTAATATTACTCCGACATTGTTCTTTGGTTTATCAGAGCTCAAAGTTCTTAGCATGGAACACAACAAACTTCACAGCGGTACTCTGTCGCTGTTAAATCTTGATTACACGCAGGGCTTGGAAACCATTAATTTTAAGAACAATAACATTAAAAATCTCGATTTCCTTGATGGTGTTTTGCTTAACAATTTATCAACACTTTTACTTGATAGTAATCAGCTCTCCAGGATACGTAACCTTCAAAGATTCCCTGCCTTGACAGTTGTGTCATTACGAAATAACTCCCTAAATATAATGCCCAATATTAACAAACTCACGAAACTAGAAAGGGTTAATCTTGCTCAAAATAATATTTCTGTTCTTGATTTTGATAACTTTTGGGTGACGTCTAGCCCCGTTGCTATAAATTTAACTGGAAACAAAATCACAACAGTTAAACGAGGTCTGCTGAATACTTGGTCGGACTACCAGACTACTTGGAGCGTGAACTTGATGGATAACCCTCTCCTTTGCCTTTGCTCAGAGAAATGGTTCAAGGAAGAAACCCAAATGCTGGTATACAACAATAGCCTTTTGAGGCTTTACGAAAATGTTCGTTTTAACTGCCCAGGAGCTAATGACATCTTTTTTAACATAAGTTACGCGTTACAGAAAACAGAATGTGTATTTATTCATCGGGACGCGCTGATTGTTCTGGGTTGCATCATCCTGTTATTGGTGTGTTGCGCCATCCTTGCAATTGGTATGACGATGGGAAAACGACTTGAAAGGAGGCAACGCACCAACACCGGTGGTAGCAGATTGCAAACGGATTGCGAAAAGAAGCTCGCGAGTGATTTTAGCGAAAAGAGAACAGATCATTCACCATCTTTCATGGTAGCCGAAAAGGATCAGCATTTAAAAGATGCAATTTCTCTCTCAAATTTAAAAGGAAGTATGGTAAGACTTGATAATGAAAACTTCAAACCATTTTTTCGAGAAATCTATGTGTGAATTTTGAAAACGTTATAAACCGTTATAAGGACTTGCGATCACAGTTAAGGGTACCTTTTCCTCTGGACACCATATAAAATGGTGTGAGTAGAAGACAGTGTTTTGACTAACGTGACTGCTATTCTGTCTTTGTGTCTGTAATGTACCACGTTTTGAAAAGCTGTTAGCAAAAGCCTCGTAGCATTGTAAACAGTACAAGCCTTTTGTGAATTTGGCCAATGCTGTCTGCTCCCCGAAGAAGCACATGTCGCAATAACTAAGGTATACCGTACCTAATCATCTTGGTTTGAATACGAGGAGTCGACTAATTTTATTTAACATGCAATAGCTTTATTGTTTGGCACGTAAATATGTATTCTTAACATTTGAACAGAATATTGTCCAATGTATCTCAACGGAAGCGGTTATTACAAAGCCCCCTACAAGACTAAAAGTTAAAAAGTTGGAAGGTAAGACTTGATTACAGGAATGGGGGTTTTCATGAGCAGCAGCCACACATTTCAAAGAAGACGGCGCATAGCATTAAGAGTAGAAGGGCGCCCAGACTTTCTAAACAATTTGTCATGATAGCTGGAAAGGTAGGTGGTTAATCCTCAAAATTATTTCGTTGGCCATTGTCTTTGGATTTTGCAGAGAATCTCACGATTCTCAGGTGCAGTGTTTGGACACAACTTTCAGCATGGTCCAAAAATTCGAAAAGTAGTCAATAGATACTAAAAATCTGTCTTGATTTGCCAGGTTAGTTGGTGATATGTTTTATGAGGGGGACATCTTACGTATGTCGTGTAGGTGTTTGCCTGTAGTAATGAGCTTATAGGTACGCACTGTACTCATGTCAAAGTATAGTCTGTAAGCATTTGTGCATTAGTTGTACTTGTAACACCTAAAACAAATTATATATTGGACGATTTTTGCACCCAGGACCCACACTCTCTGCCTTCGGCTCCCCTTGGCGATGGTAGGGCTCATCAGGTATTGATCACTGGTACAATGGGATTTCTTTGAAGTACATTCATGGTGACAGCTTTTTACGCTTGGAAGGTCTAATGTAGCCTAGATGTGATGCAGGGCAGATCAGCCTGCGTAAATAGACTCATAAACAGGCAATAGAATGGAAACAAGACGTACAGTTACCCTGCAAAAATAACATATAAAGAAGTTAAACTTGGATGAGTCCTATTAAGAATTTACTTTACACGTGGATGTGCCATATAGTCAGAAAATTTACCCTATTGTTTTTAGTAGAATTAAAGATTATCTGAGGTAACCAGAGGTAAACAACCAGAGTCCAAAAAGTTGCTTGTAAACAAGATATCTCAAGATGACAATGATGAACACTTTTCACCCTTGGTATATAACGTTCTACTTTGAGATAAAGACGTTTTTGTCTTCGGTGGAGGTTAGAGGTCATTTGAGGTCACTAGAGGCCAAAGTAGAAAACCTTGAAAAACACGATATTTCAAGACTTGATATAAAGATTTGGCATACTAAAAATGAGAAAGAACCCTATGGGTATTTAGGAGGTCAAAGGTCATCTGAGGTCACCAGAGGTAAATCAAAGAGAAGCGCGTTAACTAAATAGACAGTGTGTGGTACCTCCAAATTGTGATCACCGAAAAGGAGAGCAAGATATTTGTTACACTTCAAAGATAAAATTATGGGGAACAATACATATTTTTCACAAGTACAACTATTACAGCAATTGGAAAATCTAACTTTTATTACCTATTTATAAATACGTATAAAGTATATTGTGACTATAAGATGAATCTATACGTATAAAGAGTTATTGATAGTGTAGTGGAAACTTTCGGTTTCTCACACATAGGCCCGGGTTAGCAATCCATCTAAGACTCATCACTTGTTCATTTCTTATGATGCAATTTTTGTCTTCTGTTACATATCAAACTTTGCATATCAATTATTCATACTGAAAGGGAGATTGCAATTTTTGGCTAAGGTCAGAGGTCATATGAGGGCACCAGAGTTCAAAACCAACAGGCTTGTAAACACAAAATTTTAATACAGGAGTGATGGGCATTCGCAATGCCTTACACAGACCGCCATTTCCCAATACCACCCGGCAGCGTCCTGAACCGCCCGCACCATACGGAAAAAAAACAAAAAACAAAACTTGACAAGGACTTTTCAGCAACAAATCACTGAAAAGGCGTTTTGGTTATGTTAACTTCGATTGAATTGTCATTTGTCTTGTGAAAACAATCATTAGGATTGACTTTCATGTATTGTAAAAAAAAATATATGAATTTGATATTTTTCACACTATTTCAACATGAAAATTTAAAGTACTATTTCATTTTTGTTTTTAGATTTTAGAAGTGTATAGAAACATTGTAAGAACATTACAGTATAACTTTGGTTTAGCTTGATTCAAAAGGCGTTTTTGAGTGTGACGTAGTCGTAATGAACCAGTGAATGCAATAATTTTCCGTTGATTATTTTTAAAATTACATCAAACTACGGTCTCATTTACGGATAGTTACATGACATACGACTGTTTTGAATCATTAAAATTATTATAGCACTTTTCCATTGAGTAATAGAGACAATTAAAATGTCGGGACTGTATTGGTAACGAAATCATGACATGCTGATTTTTTTGTTCATCCCTTCGGTTTCCTTGGTCACTGCTTTACAAACAAGACCTTAAGGTCTGGAAAGCAGTTATTTTGAGACGTTAAAATTAAACCACTGCGAGTAGTACTTATGAGATAACAACTCTACGCTGGTAGACTTCCAGTTCTACCATTCATAACTCATAAAATCACCTTACATTAGAAAGATCATTCATATGGGGACACTTTCTATTAGTTTTGGATAGAAAAAACAACTTACTATGACCCGGGAATACAACCTTATTGTGTAACTGCTAAGCCCCATTGCTCCATAACCTTTTCCTTCTGACAAATGAGAGACTAAAATGTAAGGTGCGTTTATGATATAACGTCCCTGACTTTTACTTAAGGAGCAAGACATTGGTTTTGCTGGCAAACACGGTGATGGAGCAATAAATTTACTGTCGTTTAAGCAGGTTAGAAAATTCGTTCTCCGACTTTTGGTTTCAAAAATGCACAGATGATTGACTTCTTATAGATCCATCAATGCTTACAATATGACGTGAAAATCTTCCACAGAAAAGGAGGAATTTCCCCGAGAACTCACTTTTTAGGTAGTCCGAAATGTACCATCTCCCCTGCAATTGTAACGTCTCTGCATGGTGTGTTTTTGCCAACTGTAACTTAAATTAGTGTTTGCCCCTTATACATAATATGTATTTTTACTATCGCCTTCCCTGAATTTTCACAAAGGACAGTGTGATAAATGGGAAGATGTTCTAAAGTAGCAGTTTCTGAAGCCTCTGATATCGTGAGGTGTACATGAATTCCCAGAGGCGTTTACGAAATCAAAGCAAATTATAATTCCGTATAGAGCCTGTACCTATCCGACAATTAATTAATTCTGTTGCTCAAATGAGTTCGAATCTTTTCTCCCTTCGGTTTCCTTGGTCATTACTTGTTTAACGCCTTGGCCATTATACTTCGCTTCATTGCGAAACTTTTCTCCATCTAGTTTCCTTCTTAAGTCCTCGGAGACGAGTGCTTTCAATCTGAAACACCGATCATATCACTTTCCGAATTTTTGTCGACGTCGTCACGGTTACGGAACAAAAGCATCTAGGATATAAATGATAGATGGATGTTTATGTGCTCTTGCCGTCACACACCCACTCATCCGGTATCTGTCTTCAAATTCGATACATCAAGTAAGCGGTTCTTGCGAAGGAAAGCAGTATAGTAAATACCCTCAGAACTAACTAGTTGGAATTTGAAAATAATCCGTAGTAGCAGTATTTGATGTCATATATCAAATTCACTTTATTAGTTTGATGGAAACTGAGAGTGCTGTCAGAAAAGATAACAACATTTTAGTCAACATAGATTTGATTTATGCACCCTTTCCACTGGATAAGACTTTGCTTTTTCTTGACTCGTGGATTATATAACAATTCATTTAAAATTATTATGTTTCTAGAATATTACGCCAATTTGGTCATGTCATTACTATGAATTAAAATTATTAATAATCAATTATTTTGACTTAAAATAATAATTCTATCCTTTTCAAAACCTGAAACAAATCAGCTGCTTTAACAGAAGGACTTTAAAGAAATGTAGCGATTGTTTTTATATAGGCCTATTGTGGGATATCTCTCTCTGCAAGCAAACACATGATACTAATTCGAAAAGAAACATTTTCAAAGAAATTACAGTAAATACGTCTAGTATGAGCCGTGAACAACAGAATACAAACAACAATACAAACAAAAGAATACAAATCATTTGAGTTATCGATTTCATTACATGTAAAACCTGTAAGGTATCTAAAACTGAAAAAAAATATTCACGTGGGGAATTTTCCTGTATAAAGATTTAAGAAAATTTGAAAATAAAGTTAAAATAAGAAATATTTTGCAAAACTAAACTGTGTTCCACTCAAAGTGGTAGTGCACTTTAAGGCTAGTATTCCGTCAGTCCTTTATGCAGTCACCTAATTTTTGGAAATACTATGCTTTATTATAATTCTAAAAGAAGGAGCAAAGATGATAACCTTGTAATGGCCACAGAAAGAGAAAAAAGTTTAAACATAAACCAAACTCATTTGAAAAAAATGTATTATTATTAGACCCACGACAACCTAGAATATATAAACCGACCGCTTAGGACATTTTTGAGCATTGGTAGCGTCATGTAGTATACTACTAGTTAGAATATTGCAGCATAGATTGAGAGGGACGCCATTTTGTTGTTTACCGCTACGATTGCAGAGTTATGGTGCAATACCTCTTTTGCATAAAAGTGATTTCTGCACACGACACCTAGTCGCTCTGGTTTCCCCTCTCCTCTGTGACAGGTCCGTTAATTATGGTTTGCTACTTTCAGCCAATCAGCAAGCTATCCCAAAATTGAATTCTTCCTGCCATTAGTCTGAAGACCTGGATCCCACGCCACCTCTAAGAAGAAGCATGTAGTCACTGCCAATCACTTGTATACGTTTAATTCGAAAAAGAATCATCACCATAATCAATCAATCATCGACAAATCAGATATCTTCAGCTTTTTTGGTTATCTCGATCGAGCTCGTCCCCAATTTTTCGCAGGAGCGATTAGCCCAACACTTTTATATGCTGGAGGAGCCGGCTCTTGACTAACTTACAGTAGTGTTACGCAAATGAAGATTTTTCACAGATTAAAGTTGTTTTGTCCCACAGAGGCGTCAAAACAAGGAGCTGTGCTAAATTTGAGCACAAAAATGTGATATGGCGAAAACATTACCTACTTAATTTTAGTACAAATAAGGTAAAGGCACTCCTTACATATATGCATGGTTGATAACATGCTAGTTAGAAGCTGGCATGTAAACAACTTCATAAACGCTTATGACATCGATATATTGCCGGTGGTTTCTTATATCCCGTTAACGAGTGACGTGTAGACATATCAGTAAATCAATCTTCTTCAGGCTACTTCACCCCGTCGAAACAAGTTGCCATATTTGATTTTGTAATGTATAAACCAACTGGGTACTCGTTTGAGCTGGGTATGTACATATGCATTCACTAAGTACTGCACGTGTGTCTAAAGAATAAAACTGACAATATGTTAAATATATATTCAAATTTTTAAGTGACAAATATGTACGATTGAATGTGTTAGGAATATGTTAGGAATTAAAATCTCTTCATATCTTCTTTTCTCACCTTGACTTTATTGTAAAACGTTTTGAAAATGTCTTTTTCTTTCCCGCCTCATTTTCTTTGCAGCCCTGACTCGATGATGAATTATTTTCGTTATTCGTAAACACTTTTAAGAACACGATGCCCCTCTGTTTGAGTGGTCCTATTCCGTTGCTTTTCCCATGCTTTGATTCAAACAATTTCTATGAAATTATGCTGATTGCACCGGGTCTTTCTTAAAAATGTTTACATGTCACAGACCTCATGTGACGTCAGACAGTGTATCACCAACCCTTATTTATTTCTTTATTTTACTTTAGAATGTTGCTGCAGACTTTGCAGTATCTACTTTACTATGTTATTTTTGAAATGTTGAATATTTATGAAGGAGACGAAACCTTCGTTAAAGACAAACTTTTCCAGGATGCATGTTTAAAATACTACTTACAAATTCTTTATTTATAAGTTTTCAAGTTTCAGTAATTGAAATAGACAGACACTGAAATAGGCAGAGGCATAACCTTACCATGCAAAACGTGCTTCATGTTGTCAAAGTATATGTTTCATGCTGATATCTCTCAAAGTCTCGTCGTTGTTAAAACCGATCCTTCGAAATTTAATGTACACCGAAAGTATTGGTGAAGGACTATAGCAAATGCGGATGTTCATCTGTCTTGTCTACAAGAATTTAAAAGATATTGTCAAGGAATGTGTTTCAATGTAGAAAGTGGATCTGCCAGTACAATGCAATCTTAAAACAATACTGCGATGATTTAAACGATATTCAGACAAATTCCTAGTAAGAGTGTTACTGGTAACATAATCTAGCTTTAGATCTCGTTTAAGCGCATGATGGCCAACTCTGACTGCAAATTAGTTGTTATTTTATTTAGCAATACCAGTTATTACAAAAGTAAGCATTGGATGACCAAGTAAGGGTTAGGTTTTCTTGTGAGTGAGACTCGTTTTGTCAACATTGTTTATCTTGTTAAAGACAAGCTGTATTATCACTGTCCTGTGTACATATTTATGTATATTTATGTTTAGCAGCAGTCAGGAGAATATTCTTTCCACTTTCTGTACGAATTACTGCACAGCTCATTTTTTAATATAATATGAGTTTCAGCTTTATTGATTGAAATAAAGATTGCAGTATTGAAATGTCCAAAATGTTTAAGTTGTTGTTCTGTACGAGTCTTTACTGCATTGTAAAATTTAATGTGAAATATACTCACCACAGTTTATACACTGGTTATCCTATTTTGGATGTCTTTCTCTAATTATATGGCAATATATAGGATTCTAAATTGTTCATTCTGTACAGAAAAACTCCTATGTTTACCAGTCATGCTTAAGATTGCTGATTCAGAGTCATCGTGAAAGAAACTTGTTGAGGATATAAGGATAAAATGCTTCAAAATAAGCTTGGGACACTGCTTACTCTCTTAAACTGTTAAAGTGGACCTTAAGCCTAGAATTACAAGAAAACGAGAGGTTAAGAGGTTGAAAAAAGAATTTTATTCATCCACCTCTCATTTTCACAGCTTACTCCATTGCTAAAATTTAATATTCACTTTATATGAAATATAGATTGCAGTATTGAAATGTCCAAAATGTTTAAGTTGTTGTTCTGTACGAGTCTTTACTGCATTGTAAAATTTAATGTGAAATATACTCACCACAGTTTATACACTGGTTATCCTATTTTGGATGTCTTTCTCTAATTATATGGCAATATATAGGATTCTAAATTGTTCATTCTGTACAGAAAAACTCCTATGTTTACCAGTCATGCTTAAGATTGCTGATTCAGAGTCATCGTGAAAGAAACTTGTTGAGGATATAAGGATAAAATGCTTCAAAATAAGCTTGGGACACTGCTTACTCTCTTAAACTGTTAAAGTGGACCTTAAGCCTAGAATTACAAGAAAACGAGAGGTTAAGAGGTTGAAAAAAGAATTTTATTCATCCACCTCTCATTTTCACAGCTTACTCCATTGCTAAAATTTAATATTCACTTTATATGAAATAGTCGATTGCGCAATAATTTGTGATGTCCTTCTTGTACTATTCTCATAACTTGTTTGTGTTTCCTTTACAGATCAAAATGTTCTTATGACCTTGAAACATTTACTATTCCTTTGCATATCATGTTGTAAAGAGAGAGCCAATATAGCTAAGTTATCCTATAACAGTGAGACGGTGATCACATTTTGGCACAAGGTGTGGTGGCTTTTGAAGAAATAAAGAAAAACAAAGATTGTAATTTGAGTTGTACCGGAATGGCATCAGAAATTTTTGCGCAATTTACCATTTTAAATTGAGCAAAAAGGCTCCAACATTTTATATCTCATCTTAGGAATGTCCTGTGAAGATGGGAGTTGGACCCTTTTGATGCATTTTTCAAGTTTTGTAACATATTTTTTTGAAATTTTAGAATTAAGGTTCACTTTTAAAGGACCAAGTTTATTGAAGTAAGGTTAATGGATAAATGTTTTGATATATCAAGGAAAAAGGACAAACAATTGTGATATTTGCATTCAAGTCTTCACAGAGCTTTTCGAGAATAATATTATCAGTATGTAGGGATGCGTAGTTTGGTCGGTAGCATGGTGACTGCATGGGCCTAACCGATCTTGTAGTTTGATTGGCCAGTACATGGAGAACGCCAAGAAAGGCACAAGAAAGACAAATTATCATTTAATTACCCTCAATTACACTACTTTTTGGTAGTGTAATTATTTCTTTCTATTGTAATGCTCAAAAGGGGTCCATAAGCTTCCCTGAGCTTCTTTGGATACCCCTTAGCCATACATATTAGTCTCCAAGACATGGATTTTTACCTTGTTTCAGTTCATTTGTATCTTTCATGTAAACACTGACAAAATATTCTTTTGGCTGGCTGGAAATTGATACGTAAGACTGTTATGTTTATGTAAACTGATGCTTGAATTGCCATGGTTTAAATAAAGTTCAAGAAAAAAAAAACGTTATTGTAAAACTTTTAGTTCAAAAATTTAATTCCAAACAAATTACATACGTTAAAAGATATCCCTAAGACTGTAAAACAACACAATAATAACTTTCTTGAAGTTATACAGGCTGACGACTTCATGGCATCTTGCCGCCAGATCTGTAGCAACTTTTGGGACAGTTGCCTCAGAGAAATCTGTTTCAAGTTGTTTACTATATCAAATAAAAACTACAATGAAAACACAAAGGGATGAATATTCTGTAACAGTAAACAACAAACACATTCACTCTCGAATCAAGCCACCTTAGTCTTGCAATCACGGATTTCAAGAAAAAAAAGCCTTACAATAGTTACCAGCATCCGGTCAGTAAACGTTTTAATGTCCCAGGTAAAAAGAACAAGGGAGTTGCTATGTCAAGTAGCAATTTCTTCCTCCAACTATGACAAAGGCGAGGCTCAGAAAAAAATCAAGAGCACGGCAGGCAGCAACACGCCGTTTATACTTACCACTCATGCCAATGTGAGATATGTTGATGATCACATGTCTTACTTACGATGCATAATGACAATGCCCTAAACAGCTAGAAGAATTCAAAGAATTCTAGTGAAAATTAAGTATGTAAAAACTAAAAGTTAAAATTAGAATCGTACCTGAACATACAAAGACACCCAGAGTCGACGAGCTTTCGGCTATTTATTCAGCCTTCCTAAGCCCGAATGAAGCAAGATTAAATAGTTGAAATGTCCACTTATATAATTTCTTAAAGACATACAAAAAGGATAAATGCAAGCATGAAAAGCTAAAAATCGGTAGTGAATAGAGCTTAAAATCACTAGTGGATGAACAGCATTAATGAGATTCTTAAAAACAGCTGGAGACTGTAGCATCTAAACAAGTTAAGAAACCTTGGTAAAAAAAAAACAACCCAAAAGTGTTTACTGCACAGGATTAACTTAGTCTCCTCAGCTTTTCGTTTGTAGTCATCCTTGAGGCTGCCTTTCCAAATGCAAAGTTTTATAATATGTATTGTGCGTCCTGGAGAGGAGAAGTGTCCGGCAACAGAATATCCTTTAAGCGGTTGTAGAATGGTGTGTTTGTGGTTACTAAAAAGGAAGACGGACTCCGTCTTCGTTTCTCCAACTTAATTGCCTTTAGTGTATTTACATTGCAAAATATTATGTAGACATCAACAGAATTGCAGTGGAAGTTTGCCATGTAGTTTTTGAGTGCGGTGAAGGTAGGGGTCATGGAGAAGGTAGTACAGACTTGCTGACATATTACTTTTTCCAAAGTCCCATCGACTCTCTGGCGAAGAGCCAAGGGAAGCGAAACCAAACACTACTCCCGAAGGGGTTCTGGTCCGAAGGAGCTACGTCCCCGAAAGGACAACAAACTTAACTGACCATCCTCTCGAAATTCAGACCTCAACATCAAGGGTCTGTTATGCTTGGTCCCGTTCCTGACTGGCTGAAAAGAATAGATACTACATATGATCGCTGACATGTTTGGAAGCGTGATTTTTTTCATGTTAAGTTGCACGTGCGGGTGAAAGGTCTAGGAATTTAACTACTTACAAGAATCTTTCTGAGGTTAGGTGGCTGTTTAAAAGATAAAAAAGTGCATTCAGGTTAAAGTGCCTCCTATTTCGACGTCACTTTGTAGAATTTCCCACAGAGATCGAAAGCTCAGAGAAAGATCTCTCACGAGGACATGAAAGTGACTGGTGAAGGGAATCCATTAAGGTGGAGTGACATTTTTTACTCCAAAAGTTCTTGCCTTGAAACTTTGTGGGCTCCCTCTAAATTCTTTCTGATGAATTTGAGAGGGTAGGGCATCAACGTGCGGGGTAATTTCATTTAGTTGCATGTTGAAATCATTATTGTCAGAGCCAATTCTTTTTGTATTTACGGAGAGGAGACTAGGCTAATCCTGTAAATCATCAGCCATACGAAGGGGCTGGACAAAGATTAATGAGTTTTTAACGATACACACACATATGTATATATATTACCCACGATGTGATAACAGCTTTTTTACAACTCTGAGTTTCACACGCTCTGTATGGCGATCATAAATATATATATATATATATATATACCTCCAAATAGTTAATACATTGAGTGTTAGTAAAAGGAGGTAGCCAACTACTAGGCAAATGATCACAAGACACGACTTCTCCAAAGCTCTCGATTATCATTCAACCTTCTTCAGTGGAATGAAGATAAAAGCAAGCTAACCCCGTATATGAACAGAGCATTGGATAAAACCGTGAGATTACATAGAATAAGAACCTTGGTTGATTAAAACGAGTGAATCTTAAAAGTCTAGAAAACTCTAAAATATTTGACGGACACGAGCTTGGAGGAAATTCAGTGCCCAGGGACTGAATAAATGGCCGAGTGGTTTAGGTGGTCGCCTTGTATGCGACAGACTCCGGGTTCGAGACCTGGTCGTGACTTAATTTTTTCTCTGTATTTATTCCTTCTGCTCTTTTCCTTGTTTATTAGGGCTATGCCAATACTTGGGATTGATTTCAATTTCATGATCGAACAGTGAACACAACTTTTGACCTATATATATATATATATATATATCTCTAACTCCCACCTTAGGGCGAAAGAAGTTGTTGAAAAGTCGACCATAGGGCAAAAAAAAAAATAGGGCGAAAAAACGGATTCCCCTTAACGTTTTCACACACTTTTTGTATAGGAATACGTAAACGTGCGGTAACGTCGTTTTACAAACACAATTTATATGCTATTACTTCAAAGTCGACGAATTTACGGACACTTATCTGTTAACACGCACGGATGGCAGGCCATTGAAATAACGTTGATTAAATGTTGAGGACGTTGGGGGGGGAAATATATGCTTATGTATTTTATTATTTTTTTTTCGCCTTAAGGTAGGAAGATATAAAGACTTTCGCCTTATGGGGGGAATTAGCGTTATATATATATTTATATATATATTGATCAGTTGATATTTTTGCCGCCTGTCCGATGTAGGGGGTTACCTGAAACGCTGCAAAGTTTTCTAAACTTTTAGAGCTATAAATAATAAGATAGCCTAAAAATAAGAAAATACTCATTGACAATACATAGATATAGCAACTTTTTTATTTATAGTATACTATAATACTACATTAAAAATAATAAAAAATAGTGAAATTACTGAAAAATTAATAATTTATATGATAAACACAAATTATAAATAAACATTTTATAAATGAAAATATGTAAAATGTCAACTATACTATTCAATCTGAGAAGATTTACTATGAATTAACGAATAACAATCCGATTAATCGATTTCGTGAAGTTTACCATTGAGTTTACTTTTATTATTCAATTCAAACTGAAAAGAATTTGTATAATGGATAATAAAACAAATAATATTCTTATTAAACCGATTAAGTTAAGTTTACT
Organism: Holothuria glaberrima; assembly: GCA_009936505.3. Lineage (NCBI taxonomy): Eukaryota > Metazoa > Echinodermata > Holothuroidea > Aspidochirotida > Holothuriidae > Holothuria > Holothuria glaberrima. The sequence goes on along the minus strand of WURT03000008.1, from coordinate 2,814,953 downwards.
TTAATCATTCAATTTTTACTGAAAAAATATGTATAATGAATTAACGAATTATATTCCTTTATGACTATGGAATTCACTTTTCTCATAGATCGAGTTTTAATCTTCAGCTCATACGTACAAGCCATTTTCATGGCGCAGCCTAGATAACTTAAACTGGCTAACCGTTTTCGAAGCTGAAATACAAAAATTTTCCTCGACCCAGAGACGTTATAATTCTTAGTTGCATCAACTGAGCCGTAAAACCTCATCTGACTAACTAACTAACTTAGTTACATCAATACCTCATTCATATCCCGAATGATCTTCAATGCTCTAACTAGATATAATACTTTTTTACTGATTTATGAATAAATATAGTTGAACTGGTTATATATATATATATATGTATATATATATAAACTTTTCAACTCCTTTTTCTGTATATGTACATATATACAGAGACAGATGCATATGTACACACATGGTGCTAAAAGTTTAGGAAACTCCCCTAAACATTTCGGGTAAACACCCTTCTTCAGTTGGCAAAATATTATCTCATCGAAAAACGTATTCCAAATGACACAAAGAAGGAGAGAAAACAAAACGTGTGCGTACAGACTCGACTCGACCGACGCACTTACGTGGCTACCGGTAGTAGAGCGAACACACAGTAAAACAACGCAGAGATAATTTCTCAGCAGACAGTATAACTTACTGCTGTTTAATTCACGTTTAAATAAAAAGGAACATTTGGCAATTTGATAATAAAAGTAGCAACCTATTCATTAGCCCATCCTCAGTCTGTACACCTTCTTAATGCATGCTATCTCCTGTCAAGCAGGTGTTTGTAACAAATCACTGAAATATAGTGCAATTACAGAAGGCATATTTCAATTTCTCTGCATTAAACTTCTAATCCGAACAATATCACCGAATGGACAACTCGCCCCCCCCCCCTTCACGGCCAACTTGCCAAGGACAATTTTCAACCGGCACGCTTTTGGAAGGGGAAAATGTCTGAATTATTTCCATTGGTGGGAACTTTCCAGGGGCGAGTCGTCCTGTCACGCCCGTAGTGCATAGGATTGACTATAGATAGACCTTACGCATAGACGTAACATGAACTGGTAAAGTCATTTTGGTGGCAAAACAATGAAGGACACTGAACGCACGGCATAGATCTCTCAAGCTCGTGTAGTAGACTTACGCACGTATCCGACCCGTAGACAAATCAGCTGTCTACATTTGGTGTTCTATGTTGCAATGATTCGTGCTTGTCTCGACAGGGGGCGCACTTTCTGTTTTGTGACATCATATGCATAAGATCTTTTGACGAAAATTAAACTTAGTAGCAGCATGTGAATGTATTGGGTAACTCACTACTTCATTATATTGATATCTTCGACCACATAAATGACATCCTTCTATTTGATACGGTAATACATTTTACTATCAATCTGTTTGTGCTATTCGTCCTTATACTTTTGCAGTTATGACACAGCCTATGTCAATGTCCCTATACCTCTCCTGACTACACACAATAGATTACTCAAGCTGCCTAGCATTAAGTCCAGACGTTACCCAACAGATCAGTTGTACGTGGAATGTTTACCTATTAAAAGAGGTGATCATATGTATTGCATAGTAGTATATAAATTCTTTCATGGCTTTCTATTAAAGGCATTGAAAACCAGTATCGGAGAGTCAATATAGTCAGGCCCCCGACGGACACAAATCACCCGTCGGCGCCCTTTGAAGGTTAGATCGTGTTAGGGCATAGGGTATCTACCTACTTCAAAACTACCCTACAGACCATTCTCGCCCCTATGAGCTCCGCCATTGTTGAAAAGTGTACTAAAACCTCCACATTCAACCGAAATTTCGATGTTAACTTGAAATAATGATCCATATCCTGTAGCATGCCATAAATCTGTGCGGTTCAACTTACTTCTTCAAAATTATTGTATTAAAATTTAACGTGATGCCTTAGTCTGTTAGTATCCAAACAAGTAGTGTATTTTTTCTAAATTTCTGACTGCCTTTTTGCTCCTTTTGTTTCATGATCCCTGGCCTTGATGGAAAAGCACTGCTTCTTATCTAGCATCCATCATATTAACCACAAACTAAGTCTCTTCTACTTTAATTGTCGTCAGTGAGTTATTTTAGTTTAGAAAATAAATTTAATCACCCCCCCCCTTGTAAGAAGGCAGCTGGTAAAAGTGCTCTCAAAGTAATATAGGGGTAATAAAGGGGGAGTCATTGAACTTTTTCAGCTATGAGTTAGTACCCAGACCAAGAACAGGGGAGGTGGGACCAGCAAATACTGAATTGTTTTAGACAACTGTAATAATTTATATTTGGCATAAAGATCTACTGTGCTCCATGCATGAAAAGGTGAATTTTCGGTATTGGCCCCTAGAATTGAGAAAAGGATCTGCGCAGACTGTCACATGAGAGCACCTGGTGTAAAGATCATTTGTTATATCTTTGAAGACGAAATTCTAAGGCAATACTTTGAACTCTTTCGAAAAAGTAAATATCTGTAGGCATTTATTAACTTCGAAGTATTGTAGTCAAGGTAGTAAGGCATAAAAACTAGTTGCCATGGACCTCTAAATATAAGGGGTACCTGATTCCTGTTGCAGATAAAGTGGTGCATATTTAGCAGTTGCTTTTGATGTAGGGCTTACATTTTATTATTTGTCTAGTCTGGGTCTCCGTGAAATGTGCAACGCCCTGGACTTGTTACAGTTTTGGTGCATTATTTGAAGGCTTCCGGTATAAGGTAAGACTATGGGAGTGTTCGTTAAGAAAGAATTTATACGGCTACCTTTACTATTGCTTAAAGAGGATATATTAAAGACATATACTCGTCATCCCCAAGTTCATTTTTCGTGTGGGGGTATCAAAATTCTCAGTTGGCGACTGCTCTTTGATTGACAGCAAAGTTCAAAACTTCAAAAGATGTAGAGTATCTCACATTCCACACAATGCAGAGAGAGAGAGAGAGTGCTTTGATTACACATTTAAGCCATGTATGCCCACCCGGACATTGCCTTAAGCAATAAAATTAGTTTGTGTCTGTACAAGGAGAAGCTTTATACAGTAATGGGAGGAGCTACATGTTGCATAGTTGGGAGAATTGGAACTGTCTGGGATGGCATTATTTGCCCTTTAAGATTTGCAGTAACAAGAGTCAATTATTATCTTTCCATCTGTGTGGAAAATTTGTCCTACTGATGATTGTATAATAATGAGCAAACACATACTCGGATCAAGTTATCACTGCTAGCCTCATTGGCAAATGACAAACTAACGCTAATTAACGAAACAACAGCCGAATATTTTGAAAAAAAAAATAAACTACCGATAGATACAGTTTTCCATCATGGATAAGCTGGCACTTAGAGACAGTTATATACCCACTGAACACGTAATTTATTAACCTAATTCTGCTAAAATGGTTTGGCCGTGTAAATTGCCCTTACTGGATGAAGTAATCGTGGTCCCAGAAGGTACCAGATGCCTTTCCCCTTCCAAAACAGTCGGTCAGCTTATCAAAACGGTTAGCTCTACTCTTGAGATCACGTGTTTTAAGTTGATACTCTCATATAGGTTTGAAAGTGTCTCAGAGAGTGGCTAACTTTCCTGTTACACTTCCAGTGATTGGCCATCCTCTCACCAAGTGTTCTGTCTAACTCATTCAAAGGTTGTTCAATATGTTTTATTCATTTTGTGCTCAATTTTGTTCATGCACAGATCTGCGTACTTTTGTAGTATCTTAAATGTAAAAGATTTCGAGTAGGGTTCTTTCTTATATCCCTTTCTCTATGTACTCATATCCGCATGGGATTCTGTGGCGTCAAGTAATAGGCCAACGTAAAAAAAAAGATTGTAACAGAGTAGTGATTGTCCTCCGTCAAGCATTGGCTCAGGGTCAGCAGATTCTAAAAGTGGGAAAGTTACTGCGTGAAACCCCACCGACTACCTAGAGTGTTTTTGTGCAACATGGTTAGTTCAGACAACCAATATTTGGAAGGGCTTAAAAATCTCTCTACATGGGACCTTTTTATGAGTCTAATAGGTCAGACCACTAGAGGGCTGGGTCATGGTGTAGTATACGGACTCGTGCAAACCAACTCCATGCACACTTATGCTTATATGCAAACGAACAAATTTATTTAACCCAAAATCTAAAGATCGTCAATAGCTACATGGTGTTTTGCACGATCTTCGCAGCTGCGTGACATGTCTCTCGGACCCTTCTCGAACTAAGACCCTCTCAGCAGCCCAAGAGAGTCTGTACTTGATTGATCTGTGAAGGAATACCCGATACATATGTAAATGCTATGTGAATCGGCTGGAAGGAAACATCTTTTATCGTTATCTCTTCCAATGCATAAATAACTTTGTGTGACTTCATAGACTGATCATTACTGATCGACCGGTACATGTGTATTTTGCAGAAGTACAATTCAGATTGGTAGGCTCTTGTCTGCCACGCAGCTATATCGTAGCATTAAAACTGTTGACACTTGGCGCAAAACAAAGTCGTCTGGTTTCGATGTCTTCATTTCACTGGACGAAAAATAATTGGGAAACGCTTTGCGGGCAGCATCCCGTCCTCTAGATCCCCACTTTGATTGGATTTAAAATGAAATCCAATCTTCTGTGACATGTAGGTGGTATACATTACTTTCATTGAGACCACGAGTTTTACTTTTGGAAAGCAATGTTTTTCGTTTTGAAAACAAAGTCGACGGACAGTATTCATATCACACGTATATTATCAGGAATGGTGGAGCTATGTAGGAATGATTCGCTTCGTTGTGTTGAATTTTCATCTTTTATGAAAGTAAGTACAAGTGACCAACTTTCAACTGGGCTAAATCAAGAGAAAAAATTGGAGCCATCGACAAATGGATGATTCACAACGGTCCCTTGTGGGAATCACTTTCCATCTTGTACCGCGATCGCGGGACGGGGGGGGGGCATGTCCCCCAATATTTGAAAATCTTCCATTGACTTTGATTTTTCACACAATAAATTATTTGAAAATGGGGTCATACCCCCTAATACTAAAAACAAAACACCATCCATTCTTTCCATCTAGTGTACCGTTACAACGATTGTATATCCATCAATATAGGTAGGTGGGGCTTAGTCCATAGCAAAACAGTATTCGATATTCTTGTGCAACTGTTTTTTCTTTACTCTATGGAAAACAAATAGCTTGCTAACTCATTCCTGGCTTCAGGCACGAAGGATGCACTCTGTTTTATACAAAGCAAGTTACTTAGCTAATCATATAACAAGGCACATCTACGATGTATAAACTGCGTTAAATGGGCGTTTGTTCATGTTAATCCGTTATATTCCATACGAGGGTATACTACTGGTGGACCATTCACCCCAATGTAAATGTGTGGGAACCCGTTGACAATTTCATGGAAGCTATAGCCTAAAATGACTAGATCACTACATGAGGTAAGAGTTTAAAAGAATGTGGCTATTGGAGGGCAGAGATGCAGTGGCAGAACCTCCATTCAGGTCACTGCCTCCATTACTTACTAAAGGCTAATGGTATCTCAACAGAAGCCCGTGGAGGTCCTGTAATGCGATTCCTTATCGATGGATCACAGTCCTTTCATAGGTCGGTAACCGTATCAATTGAGCCGTCACGTCTAGGATAAGGTCCGCGCACTTGCAATGCAGCTGTGAGTTAGAACGTAAATATTGAAAGCAGAGATGATGGCGCTATACTAGATTATGAAATATATTACATGACAGTAGTGACAGTAGTGTAAAATAATGGTTTCATTAGTTACCGTATAACACATCATATCGGAATGAGTTGCGGCATTTCTTCCATGGATGATGTAAAAAGAGAGGTCATTCCTATAAAGTTTTCTGGTACAGAAGTTATTAAACTTGTTCACTTTACAAAGCCTTACAATGATTTTGAAAGTTCAGTAGAAATTTATGGAAATATTTTAGTAATACTTCAGTAGCAAATTAAAGGGGATATGGCATCCCCAAACAGAGAGTTGCTTTCATCTCTCTGACCAAACATATTCAGGAATATCCCCAGAGTTCCAAATATAGTTGATAACTGCACTTTGACATTCATTCAAACAATACAGTTTCACTCTGGTTGGTCAACAATGAATTGTACAGTCAGCTGTGTTCCCAGTTTAGCTTACACACATTGTGCTTGACGATATTGCCTCGAGCAATTTTAAACTCTTTGTGCTACTGTGGCTATGGCTAAGAGGTGTAATAACACAGGAGGTTTGGTTTGAATTGGAGGAGGAGCTAGCAGTTGACTGGCAGGGAGAATTGTTTTTGTCTGGGGTGAGATTAAAGGGAAAATGTAGTCCCCCAATTTGATTTACTGTGACCCGGTACACTACTTCAGGAATGGCTCATATCAATCATGTGACAATAATTATTTTTTAAATTTATGCAGAATAACTCCTTGGTTTACCTTCAATATTCAATGATTTTATAATAGGAAACATTACAAAAAATACGTGTGAGAGAAATAAGAGGAGATCTGTAAGATTTAGAAAATTTTTGAAAGTAAACTTGGGGCGACTGCCTTCTCCCTTTAATGTGCCTTTAAGAGGATATCCAAAATGAAAGACATATCTTGTTCATAACTTAGCATAACCAGACTGGAACTTTGAAGATAACTTATTAATGTCAAGAAAAGACTTCCTACATGTTTCATTTTAAATATGTTAAGGTTACTAAAAATACGTTTAAAAAATCTGTTTATATGACATTAAAGATTTCCACTGCATTGCTGTGGAAGGAATATCTGATTGAAAGTTCAAAACTTCTAAACACAACATTCTATTGAGGTAAAGCTTTCATCAACAAAAATAGAACATCCCATGTATTGTGAAATTTCCATCTTTTGTGATGGCAAATCCCTTAAAAAATTAGGCTACCTTAACATACCTCGTGGTATACTCACTTGAATAACATAAAATATCTCACCAGTTCAACAGCATGTTGTGGGCTACCTCTCCTTACCTTGAAAACAAATCTGGGATGAGTATTACCCGTTGTCGTGTATAGGAGTTATTTTATTTGAATAAATCTTGAGTCATCAACAAATAAAAATTCAGAGGAAGATGTACCTAAGAAAACAACTTCTATTTTATCTACTTTTAAAGTGAAGAAGACGGATCCAACAAGAGATAACATTGTGCACCTCAAGCTTTTATGGTTCCGTGCTGCATGACTACTGTTGGCAAAGTATCCTACTTGTAGTGCTGTAGTCAAGTCCCGTCCTTTCGAGTCCAAGTCCGAGTCTTCATCTACCTGCCTACCGAATCCGAGAGTGAGAACGAGTCATTGGTATCAGAGTCCAAGATTGAGTCCGAGTCCTCCTTATGGAAAGTGTACACTAGGAATACAAATTTACAATAAGTCATTTTTTACACTGCCTTCTATTCAATGTCGTTGAGTATTATGGTATAGGCCCTGGGTCTGAATGGCAGCCAGGAGCCAACATCCGGCCCACAAAGTGTTCCAGTCAAGCCCGCTAAGTAAACAGAGACCGAAAATATTGCGGTTCAAAACATGTGCCAACAATTATCGGTTGTTTAGTGTCTATGGGGATATTGTTATAATCTAAAGGAGGGGGGACTTGAATACATTGTCGCGCATCTACTTTGACTAGTCATCTTACTACTGAAGTCATGTAGGGCAGCTACGCAGTTATTGTTCCAAAGCTTCCTGCAACCAGGACTGTCGAAAGAGGTGTGCCACACCACTTCTATCTTGTTTAATTTTACAGTGACACTTGTGAGACAGTCGACAGTCTCTTCTTACTATATCATCTTTTTGTTTATGTTTGAATGGTCACTAGCCTTGATAAACAGTATTGTTTTTCTAGTGTCCATCATATGTACTATTTGTATGTATTTATTAAATGATGCCTTTGTTGATGAATGTTATACATATGAGAAATGAATTAAATTGAATTGAAGTGAAAAAGCCTGGATTTTCGACTACTGCAGGTAAAGTGTACCCAAAGTCTAAAATTTCAAATATATATATATATATGTATATATATATATATTTATATAAACTTACATATTACAAAGCTTGAAAAAATGCGTCCAAATGGTTTAACTGCCAGCTTCACAGGTCATTCCTGAACTGAGATATAAAATGTTGAAGCTCATTTACTCAGTTTAAAATGATGTTGCGCAATAATTGGTGATGTCATTCGTGTACTATTTAAACTACTGTTTTTGTTTTTCTTTGATTTTTTTCGAAAACCACTACACCTTGTGCCAATACGTGATCACTGTCTCGCTGTTATAGGATGACTTGGTTATTAAAGCCCTCCCCCTACAACATGCTATGCAAGCGAACAGTACATATTTCAAGGTCGTATAAACATCTTAATTTCAGAAGAAAACAAAAGCAGGTAATATGATATGTACAAGAAGTACACCACAAATAATTGCGCGATCGACTATTTCAGATTTAGTGAATAAATTACAACATTTCATATCTCAGCACTGGAGTAAGCTATGAAAAAGGGGTTGGTTATCAATGAAATCCTTTTCCAACCTCTAAAATATATATTCTTGTAATTCCAGTCTTTAAGTTCGCTTTGAAGTTTCCGGCTCCAGCAATATATTCTTTAATTCTTATGACAGAGAATTTCGGCTCGGGAAATTTGAAAACCTGACTGTCAAAATCACAAAAAAAAAATTGCACGCTTTGCAGGCAACTGTTATTCTTTTACTGGTCATGTGATAATACCGTATCTATAAGTACTGCTTTTGTTTCCTTTCTTACTTCCTATAGGGAGAGAGAAAGAAATTGACAAATAGTTATATTGAAAAAAGTCGGTGTAGGTGTGGAATCTGAGGCTGAAGGTATATACGGTGGATACCATTTTAAATGATCGATCTTTTCGTATTTTGTATTAAAAATTATTGCACACTGTCAACATTTTCTTGCGTACAAAGCTCTGCTCATGTAGATTTCAATCTAAACAGTCAAACACATTGGGACCTCTTTCCTGTAAATGTGACTGAAGACGACCGGAAACTGCACCAGGAGATATCCTTTGGTACTCTTTTCGGGAAAGCGTCTTCCTTACGAATGGCCCCCCATTTCTGAAACCCTGCTTTCGCTCCTGAGGGTGACTAGTACCGTGTGGTTGTGAAGAGGGAGCGTTGGGGATACATTTGACAACAACACATTAGTTTGGGAACCAATGTGGGTGTGCTAAAATTGAGGTGTTTGGCAACATCTTAGTTTAATTGAAGTAAGATTGACCGGAACAGAGTACCGCAGGTGGAATTCCCTGGCTTTAGAATTTGCCTTGAATTTCAGATACAATCTCCAATTCCTCTGCTTCATTCCCGGGTGCAAATCTCCATCATTAATCATCACTCACCCACACAATCACCAACTCACATGCTCACTGCATGATCAAATCGACAGTCTTACATAAGTAAGCATGTGGTGGTTAGTGGAAGATAAGTAGGCCAGTTGAAACAAACTTACAAAATTTGAGGAAACCTTATGCCGTTTGATAGAAAAATATACAGGCAGAATTTTTTTCTCTTATTTGCTTTTTCTTAACTGAGGATTGCTAAATCATGATATTTCGTAATAAAGAATAGGGTATCATTAATGTGCCTAATATTGCGCACCCAGTCGATCCGAAGCCTAACACAAATCACTCCATATCACCGTGGCAACGAAAAATCCTAGGCATTTGACTGTTGGAGAAGAAGCCTAACAAATTTTTCTTCCAAATGAACCCATTTAAGGCTAGTTTTCCTCTGAATATCGTTCAGGAGA
>WURT03000008.1:2774297-2801652 GCA_009936505.3 Holothuria glaberrima | reverse complement strand
CATTTGATATCTTCTTCCCCTACTGGTTATGCCACTGTCCTACACAAACTGGTCGCATTTATAATGCACTACGACTTTAGTTTGGGATCCCTGTAATTATGGGCAGTGTTAGGGATTCAGTGTGGACCATGATTGTGTTCAAGATGAACTGAAAACTGAACAGGTAAGTAACATCAGAAGGATTGAGTGACAGTAGCTATGCTACTCTAGTTTTTTTTTTTTTTCTTTTTGTGAATAATGATTGTTTTTCAGGTGCGTTCATGTTTTTCTTATGCAACAAATTTGAAACAATCAAAACTGCATTTGGGAATTTTTTGTTATATAGCAACTAGTTTGAGTAAATTGAGGGGGCAAACTGGTAGGTACTTTTGGGCAAAACAACTTCCACTTTGGGGCCAACAGGTAAGGGGGCAAAACAACCAGGGCAACCTTACAAGGGAGTGAAACTACCAGGTACCTTTTCACTACACACAAGCCTAGGCTTGGGTAATAGGAGGCTATATCCCTGTAATGTTTTCTGATCAGTAGTACTAGTAGGCCTTATGACAGTTGCTTAGGACCAAATATGCAGGGCTCCAAAAGTATTTGGTATAATTAAAGAATGCAGGTTCACTGTTTATCTCTTCGTAGTATCCAGAGTCACAGAATCAATCTCACCATGTCATTATTCCACTTTAGTCAATTGCTTCAAAATAAGCATTTACAAGTTCTATTGTGACTGTGGCAGAATATGATTGTGCTGGGCTTTGTTGGTTGTTTGGTTTGGTTTTAGTTTTGTTTTGGGTCTGGATTTCATGACATCTTATGGGGCCTTAGCCCTCCTTTGCCCTTTAACTTATGTTATGATGTTATGTTATTATCAAATAGCTTGGTCTGAAAGCAGGATAGCATCCATGAATCCCTGAATCCACACCAAGATTCCTTCCCTGGACTTTAAAATATTTGTCTCTCAAACCTCAGTGTGTTGTGTGTCCTTCTCACATAACTCAGGGTGTGAAAGCAAGATTGCATCCACAGATCCATGACTCCACTCTTAGATTCCTTCCAAACCAGGGAGTAGCAACTTACTACCCAAACATGTTTGGGAATAGCCCTTGAGTTCTAAATACAGTTGATGACTTTACATTGATTGACATTAAACAACATAACTCCACTCTTGTTGATCAACAGTGACTTGTACAGTCAGTGGTTTTCTCAATGGTAGATTATAAATTGGACAACATTATAAACTGCTTAATATTCATGTTGTGATGTTTATAGTTATTCCCCAACCATAGGGTGTTATGTCATTGTAGTATCCATTTGCAGCTCATCGAAAAAGAGTGGTAATACCAGGGAGCTGTAATATTGATGCAGGGCATACAGTATGAAGAATGCGTAGAAAACCACACTTGTAGACAAGTGCAATGAATCCTGTGAAAAGTAGTTTCATGCAGTATGAATAACCAACCACCACTCTGTCAAGTCTCAGTTAGCTTTGTTTGTATGGTCAGGATTGTTCACTTGAGAATTCAGTCATCAAAAACATTTTTGTACTTCCAAAAACGCCAACTTTCAAACTGTATATTGTTAGTTGAATGGGAGGAACACTTTTAATGGGCGGTTTCTTGAAGCATTGAGGCAATATGTCTAAGTTTACTGGTGTAGTAATGTCATTAGTTGCCAAATTTATTCCTTCTGCACTTCCAAGAGACTGTGTAGGGAGCAAACCATGCTTTAAATTTGGCCAGGAATAAGAAGTAGGCCTAAAAGGGGTGATCATGAAAAAGATGGAATGGGAAGGAGAAGGGTAAGGAGCCTGAGACTGATTGGAGGGCAGGAAATAGAGGCTGCAACAGCTGGGATGAAGGATATTGAGTCAGTCTTACTCTGTGAGAGGAGAAGAAAAGAATGAGGCAGGAAGGGAGGAAAGCATCAGAAGCAAAAGACAGGGTAGGCAGGTAGGAATTATGACATGAGAGGAAAGGACTGCAAGAAGGAAGAAACAAATTATGAAGAGAGGAGGAACTGTAGGAGGATACCTTGAGGAGCAACAGTGCTTAAAGGGCAATTCTTGTCATCCCAGACAATTCCAATTCTCCCAACTGAGCAACATGTAGCTCCTCCCATAACTGTGTAAAGCTCCTCCTTGTACAGACACAAACCTATTTTATTGCTTCAGACCATGTCCTGGTGAGCATACAAGGCTATAAAGTGTAATCCAAACTTTCTGTATTGTGTGGAATGTGAGCTACTCTGCATCTTTTGAAGTTTCAAAATTTGATGTCAATCAAATACTGTAGCAGCCACCAACTAAGAATTTTGATATCCCACACTAAAAATATACTTTGGGGTGACAAGTATCTGTCTTGAGTTTTCCCATTACTCTTTTGGGTAACTTTAAATCACAGTCCCCTTAAATATTTTTTTTTCTTTTTGCATAGGCCTAGACCTAGGCCTACAATGTTTTCCATGCACCACAAATTTCCAAGGCAGGAAGCATCATTTGAGAGGAGGTTGGGGGCCCTAATCTAAGTAATGCACAACTATTGCCTAGGCTTCCAGTAGGCCAAGGCCTATGTTATGCTAACAAGTAGGCCTATAATTTTTTGAATATCATACCTAGGCTAACATAAGGCTACATATTCATACTATAGCCTAGCCTTCAGTTAATGTTTTGCCTAGTTAAAAGGCAATAGGCAGTCGCCCCAAAATTTGCTTTAAAAAATCAGGAAACTCTTGCAAATCTTCTCTATTGGTTTACAAGCACCTCTGAAGATGTTTTGGCCTTAGCTATTACAAACTAAAGGTAAAGCAAGGAGTAATTCTCCTTGAATTTCACAAATTACTAACAACAATATTGCCACATGATCAAAATAGGCCATTCATGAAGCAAGATGGCAGGGCATACTAACTCTGATTGGGGTGAATGCATTTTCAATTTAAGCTAGCCCACATGATAACTTGTGAAATATTGAAAATACTGTAGTACCGGGCCTTGCTAAAAAATCTGTATTGCCATGTGACAAATTTCACAATGAGAATTAACTGCAGTTTGCTTAATTTGCTACACTTGGTCTGACTTCCATTTGAATGTATGACTAATCGTACTTGATTTTATCGGCTATTCCACCTGTCAGTTTGGCCCTTACTTACATATTACGATCATCTGATTGTAAGCATGGCAAGTAGCCAACCAACGCATCTCTGCAGATTGCTTCACTTCAACTTGCGGTCTTTTATGTTACCATACCCAAAAACTGTCATAGCGCCATCTCCCAAGTTTAGTAGTAGTACATGTGAAATAAGATGTAGTACATTTTGCAAATTTTAGTAGTAACACGTGTTGTTTTAGTAGAAGTTAATGTACGTGTGCAATAAGATGTAGGCCTGTACACTACATACCCAGTTTACCCTTTTTGGTTTCTTAACAGGGAAAACTTATGAGCTACTCTCTCCTACCTTGCAAAAACTTGAGAGGGACTGTGGATTGCAAAGTCGAAATTGAGTGACTATCACAAACTTTGTTAATACTGTCAGTACGAATAAACAGTCACTATTCCTTGATACATCGTCTTTACAAAAGGAAAGCCAACTAAGTTTGTCTTCCCAAAATTTATGGGGTCATCTGATGTTTAATAATATACAAAGTTGTAAACTACAACGACTACAAAGTTCACTGCGATTGTAAGCAACTCCTGTGTGACTGTCATTGGCCCGCATGTACTGCTAATTAAAACTAAATTATTTCCAAGTACTGGATATTTGTATTTCATACTCAAATTACATTTAAATTTTCCAGGTCTTTTTGAAAAATGTTGTATCTTACAGTCTAAGAACCTTATGTTCTTCAAAGGTTACTCTCATTATGTCGTAGGGGTATTGTGATACATGCAACCAAAAAAGTGGCAATGAAACTGACCTTAATTTGTGGAAGACGCATTGCAAAGTGGTGGTGTAGGACAAAGCAAATATTTATTATGTTAATCTCGTTTATTGTTTATTACGCACTCCAAGTCAAAAACATGTGTGTATAAGAGAACTCGTATCAAAATTTTCACTTCAAAGGTATGACCTGGAGAGGTCACATATCCGGAGCCTTTGCAGATTGGTACAATAAGTTCTTTGTTTATTAGATCCGGGGCTTTATAAACAGTCCTATCCCATTACCAGATTTGGTCGGGGAGCTACGCTGAGGCTGGTCATAACTATTTCAACATTGTGCAACTCTAACTACTGGTCACACTAACATTACAACTTCTGCTGTTAAAATTATCGCTGTTTGTGCCTGTCCAGATTCACGAATCTTTTCTCTACTTTCGTCCAATAATTGACTGAAGTAATTACTCCACCAACAAACAAATTGTTTTATTCTTAACTCTTATGCACATTGTCTGGCAAACTAGAACTTCTGAGAGCTTCCATACCTTTCAACTTTTTAAGGGCCAAAGGCGATTTCTGACAAGTATCTTTTCAGGAAACATACATAACTGTGGTTTTGATTAGATTCTTCACAACTCAACGTTTGCATCCCATACAGGGCACTGTCACCTGCTGGCCATGTGCATTGGTGCACACAATAAAATAATACTCTCAGAAGAAAGCTCTCTCATTGGTCCAAATCTGTTGGACTTTGCCTCTAGCCTGTGTTTCTGTACATAGGCTTGACAACGTACAGAAGTTGCTGAAGTTATTGACTCAATATTCGTAGAAGTTACTTCCTCAGTAGGCTTACTTGCCATTCCCAATTTCTCATGCCACGTTGAAAATTCAGAAATAGACTCATCCTTGATTTCTTTCTCAAAATCTCATACTTCAGTAGCTTTCTACTTCCTCAACGCAGAATTATCTTATAAACAATTAACTGACCATATTATTTTAGTTCAGCAAAATATTTCTGAAGAACTTTTCGTATGTTTTCAAGCTTTGTTTCATATACATGGATTGTGACCATTTGATACGTACCATAATATAGCTAAAACCCCAGTGCTGCTTGTTGATCATTTGCCCTGATTCATAAAATGGAAGTATTGTTTTAAATGTAAAGTAATAGATGGAATTTAATTTGTGACCTAAGATGCACCTACTATGTGTATCTACGTAACGTATGTTACGTGATACAAGTTGAACTAGAATTTCTCTCAGTTACTCAATTCTACATTATGCATCACTCCATAGAACCTTTTAAATTGACTTCAGGTATGAATCCATTACCCTTTGATTAAAAGCATCATTAGCAGGAAAACTTTTTCCTTATGTTTTGTTATGTGAGTAACAGTGACCAGCTCTAAATATTTTAACCTGAATAAATAACATGTTTACATATTGAGAAAACCAAATGGAAGAAATATAGATCATTCCTTCCTTCTTTTTGTCAGTAGGTGGAGGCAGACATTCTCTGTTAAATAGAACAAAAGCTGTGTTGATAACTTGAGGTCTGTCCGGGTTCATTTTTGAGTTACTACAGAAGTCACATTCAAACTACCATACATGTGCAATGCTTAGCAATTTTCAAGTTATACTATGTACATGTATTTTTTTGTAAATTTATTCAGACATTACACTATTCAGCATTAACAAAACTATAGATCCAACTCAACTTAAATATTTCATCAAATTAGACCTCTTGCGAGTTGCTGTCAAATGGCCCTACTGTTTGTGATGTGAGGTCACCAGAGGTCACAAGCCAAAAACCTTGTAAACACACTATCTCAAGGTAGAAGCATGAGTACTTTTCACATGTTCTGTATGTGGGATGTTGATACTTTATAGTCAGAAGGTGAATGCTATTGTTTTTGGTAGAGGTTCATGGCCCGACTGCCTTTTTTCTGCCATTTCCTGTAATAGCTGGTTACCCTGGTTGACTCTGGGTTGGTGCTAGGCTATCATTTATTGTTGTGCCGGGCCTCTTCGGTGTCTTAGGCTTGCCTCGATGGCTCTCATGCCCAGAACTGTTCACTGAGTTCATGTCCTTTCTTCAGCTCTTCTGTTCAGGTGGATTGTTTTCTGTCCCATATACACTTACATTTCACCACTGTTATCAAAGGGTATGGTATGTCTTTCTGAAGTAACACATTTACCATTTTTACAGTGTGTTACCATGGTTCACCATGTTCTGTTCTGCCAAATTTTATGTTATATAGTGTACCAGGTTTACTACATTTTGCCATATTTTACAGTACGTATTACTGTTGTTTACACTTTTACAGTGTGTTTTGGTATCTTTGCTCTGTTTTATGTAATCTTTTGTTAATTTTTTCGTTTCATTGTTTATCATGTTGTATGATAGGTTTTCAGAATTTACAGGTCAAAGCATTTCTGGGTATCAACATTGTCATCTTTGTGATATGATAAAACCATTATATACCAAAGCTATTGAATCTGCAATGACCGGAGGTCTTTATCGTGACAAAAGAAAAGGGCTGCTGTTTATGTTTGCATAATGTTGGTAAATGCTGTTATATTGAAAATACTGCATATGGATGTGTGAAATTTTGTGCAAACTTGTGCACCTGTTTACCATTTAGGTCAGTGACCTGCAAGTCCGAAAAGTTAATAGAAAAAGAAGGTTCAATCTTGACTCAAACTATAATTTTATTAAAGTATACTTGACCCTATGGTACTGTACAAAGAGCTTGTACACCAGCTGATACTGTGTATGAAACACTGCCTTGAATAGTACTGTGGTCAATTTATGTTGCTCTTATGACCTCACTTGGTACAACTATATTGGCAAAGAAGCAAGGGTGGCTTAGAGTAGGCATTTGGTATTAAAGGAAATACAGCAGGAGAAGCTACAGAATGGGGATCCAAAAACATAACCAGATGTGATTTTCTAACATATATTGCTCGCCAATAGGTATGTAGTATTATGTGAGGTTGGTAGGGCTCACAGACTTACAAACTACTGATATTAAAGTTTGTTGATAGAGTTGTGTAATAAACTGTCAACTAGAAGAGGCTTTAGTCAGGTTCTAAAACAGCAGAGTTGTTACCCTGTAGACTGTAGAGCAGGCTTCCTCAATTAATTTTGCTAAAGTGCCACATGGGGAATTTGTGTTCATTCAATGTTCCAGTGATTGCCATCCTGGGGGAGGGAAATAAGGGTGTCCCCCTCCCCTTTTAAAAATGTGTTTCAGAACAGGCTCAAAGGCAAAATGATGCCGAGTTTTGTCCCATTTCTCAACCAAATGTTTCCACAAAATTTTCTTTTTTCGTAAATCATCTTGGTTTAACACAACTTTTGGAAACATCTAGAAGGGGGAATTTTACATCAGAATCAAGAAATTACCAAGAAAAAGCAATTTGCACTTACCTGGTGGCTGAAGTGGCCTTTGGAAGATCTGGCAATCTTGTAAATTCAAAGCACTGATTGTGCACTGTGCACTGACTGTCATTAATACCAGTGAAAGTAAACTTGAGTATCTTGGTTAGGAATTGACTGAAATTTTACTTTTCTGTTAGACCAAATAAATGTTTAATAGGCTTTTTCAAGTTGTTGTTTAATTCTTTAATATTTCTTCTAGTATTTTTTGCCCGCCACCCCAAACCATGTTGTGCGTGACTTCTGGCGTGCCCGCCGCCATTTGAGGAAGCCTTCTGTAGAGAAATATTTTTGCATTGCATGATAAGTAGAGAATCTTGAATGACAATAATTCTTTATTTCAGGTTCTCTTAACTTAAATACTAGTTCTGTGTCCATAATTCTAGATAACAACAGAATTCCTGTTCTAAGATAGGTCACGCTAGTGAATAAGCACTTCAAGTTTTGTAAGATGTGCAATATTGACAAATTGCATACTAAGTCTTTTGTTATCCACCAGTCAATGTGTTAGTGTAACAATTCTGAAAATAAGGTTAGAAAACACTAAAGTAACTGTTCATATCACTTGTCAAAATTACATGCATTTTCATCAGGATTTGAGCTGAGGGGAATTGCAGTTATGGTGACATGCTACCAAGGTGAGCTGCATTTACTTTGCAGTTAATGAGTAAAATTCCATAAGGAAAGATCCATTGGAATTCTTCCAATATCTTTTACCATTCTCAAGATATACCTCTTCGAAGGTTGATGGTTTCTGGTATAAGTCATTGCCAGATGCAAAGATAATGATTTGGAGTGTGGCATTGTGTTTATAGCATTTCATGTATTAACGCTTTATTGTCTCGTAAGTTCATGCTAGAGAGTTTACAAATTGGTAGATGATATCAATATGTTTAAAGACAAGTTTAACTCTCAAAGTGAAACCCTTAGGGCATACCAGTGTTACTACTGTCCTTGAAGGGTTAAAAAACACATGATACTATTAGACATTTTTGTGGGTCCCTCTCTTCATTGTCACAATTTTGGATAGTTAGCTTTAATGTGTATTCTTTATGTAAGTGTTAAAATATAGAATTTACCTTGTAAGATGGTCAAAGTTTGATGGATATTTGACCAGAATTAAGGCTATATTCAAGCTTTTTAATGCTTTTAGTCTTTACATCAAATATAGGAGTTTGTCATTTTAAGTCAACAGACCTTTAAAGTAGTGCTGTGTTGGAATTTGCATAAAATGTCAGCTGCGAAAACAATGTGAAGAATTTTGACTCTCTTCAGTAGTACTGAATTCAAATTGAATGATGAGTACTACTGGTTGTGATGTTAGCGAAGTGCTGTTTAGTAGTATGTAAAATTCTTGCTTGTGCTGGATGACATATGCAAGGGCTAACATTTTTAAGGGGAAAGGGGGGCAGTGTATCTCAGTCTCTGGTCATTTTTGGGTGGGGCTTTTAGTGGAATGCTCCAAAAAAAGAGTAAGTGTTAGTCATGTTTATTTTATTGGGTATGGAATTATTCACGCTTTTGTTGTTTATTCATGCATAATATTCAATTTTATTGAAGTAGGGATTGAACTGAAGTGGCAGTGCAGTCAGGCTGGTAAGAATTTGTATGTCCAGATATGTGAAATCATATGTTTATGTTCAGAAAAGTCACATAGGCCACCCAAGAATATTCAAGTGAGACTCCACCTAAGAGGAAGGAAAATGCCAGGAAAGAGTTCCTGTAGTTCTATTGCTTCTGTTTGTTTCAAGGAATTATCATACCAGTAATGAAACTTTATATTGTAGTTTCATATCTAGTGTTATTGTGTCTGCTTAACTTCATAGTTCATCGTTCTCTATCCTTAAATATTACACACTTGTCAGTAGTCTTGGAGCACTGACTGTTAGTCTGTATTAGTCAAAAAAGAGCAATTGCTGAAATGCACATTTATGCGTAAGTCCCTCATCAAATTTTCAACCAGAAAAGTGCAAAAGTCGCATAGGAAGAAAGGTGTGCAATTTATTTCAGTGACTATTTCTAGCTTTTAGCTTCTTGGAATTTGATTTGTTTGTCTAGATTGATCTGTTTATGTCATCACCAGTGTCATTTTTGGTGTTTTCTTTATGCCTGGCTAAAGTCCTTGCTTTTTCCTGCTCAGCATCTAATACCTTTTTTGAATATTGCTTAAATTTGATTTGGGAATTCTCACAGCCTGCTTCTATTTGTCAATTTTCATTGATGACATTTGTTTCACATACATGACTGCATTCTCCTTGCATCTCTTTCATCCTCCTGTCTGTCACTCTAACTACCTGTATGAAGCAAGTATCTCAGACCTCATCTGCTAAATATCTCACATTATGTCAGAATTTTGGATGTCTCTTTTACGTCACCACTAAGCAGCTCCTCGAGACTGACACATTGTGCCAGAAAATTCTGAATCTGTTCGTCCCATTTATGATAATTCCTCCGTAGGAAACATGAAAATGAAGAGAGAGCCCCCACTGTTGGGCCTCTGTGTGTCTTTCTTCTAGCATTATTCAAGGTGTGGCTAAGAGCGATGGCGTTGTCGACCAATAAAACTCTTCCTTCATTTCATTAAGTCTGTACTCTGTGCAGAATGCTCTCACGTACACACAGCTATAGACCATCCAACCTTAATGATATGTTGCTTCGTGCAGTCTCTAGTGGGGTAGTATGTAGTCGCCTTGTACATATGTAGAGAAGCATCGTAGAATCTTTTTCATCCATTTTTCATCAAGTGTTGTCTTTCAAGAAATTTTTTTAGCAGCAGAGGAAGGTTTTGTAGAAGTTACTTGTTTGTTTGGGAATAAAATTATACTGGTTTCATTGGATGTAGGGTTCTGTAGAGAAAGTGAGCTCATTTCCTCTGCCTTCGTTCATGCATTATCTGACAACTGCTCGTCTTCCATATTTTTTTCTGTGAAAAGGTGAGTCATGCAAGACTGATTATGTTTGTTGTGACGTCGTCTGATTTGTTTTTCAAATTAATTATGCTAGTTTCATCCATTATGACCATGACATGGTGTATGCACTGTGAAGTGAAGTTCTTCTCAGACTGTATTTTTAGAAGTTTTGGTAAAAAGTGAAAATAATAGTTTGAGTTTTTCAAATGCTTTCAGAAAAGTTACAGTATAATATTGACAGTGCACCATTCTCATTTGTCATATATGAGTGCAAGGAACACTGTGGGTGATGTATTTTATAAGAAAAAGTAACTAACAAATGTTAACTAACTTTAGGCTTTGCCAGATGTGTAAGTATTATTGTGAATGTATTAAGATGCTTTGTTTGAAGTATGAGTTGAGGTTGCAGAAAAACGTCACATGTGTATCGTTTTACTGAAGGGAGTGCCAGATGTGTTAGTATTATTGTACATGTAAAGATGCTTTGTTTGGAATATGAGTTGAAGTTGCAGAAAAACCTCACATGTGTGTTGTTTTACTGATATATCTTTCATGATGACAGCTACTGTAATCATTATTGTAAACCCTCTATGATGTAACAGTTTCATAATTTTATAAGCAGTTACAACATAACATTTTGTACCTTTTGTGGAATATTAATTTTGTTAAGCATTCTGTATCACTTTCCAAACTGCATTATTCAATTACGCTTCTGCTGGTGTCTGAAACTAAAATAAATAGGTCTCAAGTTTTTGACGCTAGTGATCTTTGCTGCAATTTGCTGGTATTGAAAGTGTATATTAATATTTTCCCTGTATCATGATATTTCATTAATACTGTTTTAGATGATTACTTATATTTTGGAATATTAAAAGTTTGGTAATTACACAAAGCAAGACTGGCTAGTAAAACCATACATGTTGTATTGCAATGCCATAATGCAGTCATAACATAAGGCTTACAAGGGGTAGACATTTTTGTTTCATTGTAAACACGTAGATCAAAAAGATAGTATTGATGAACTAGAGCTATACAAAGGTGATATGCCTACAGTAGTAGAATATTAATATACCAGTGTGTCTGTACAGTCATTGATTGGCCTGGCGATGTAGACTACAGTCAGTCCACGTGTTTGTGGAATGGTGCATTGAGGAACTAAGATAGCAATCCATTATAGCTATTTATTGAATGGATGGATGTTTTATTTCAGGCTTGCAACATCTGGTGTTGTATATTCATTTATTGTTAATGACAGGGAAGCTGATTACTTGCACTTGTAATGTAGATTGCCTTGTGCACATTTTTGTGTGGCAGGTATTGCCCATCAGTATGATAGGTTTATTAGGGACATTCACATCCGATCTCTTTGCTTAACTGCATGCTATTTATGATCATCATTAGGTTTCCTATAAGTGTACCTAAAGTCAAAAATTTTAAAAATACATGTTACAAAGCATAAAAAGTGAATTTAAATGGACTCATCTTCATAGAATATATCTGAGCTGAGATATAAAATATTGTTCAAAGTTTACTCAGTTTAAAATGATACAGGGCAATAATTTATGATGTCATTATTGCACTATTCAAATTATCACCTTTGGTTTTCTTTGGTGTTTCAAAAGCTGCTACACCTTGTACCAAATTGTGATCACTGTGTTACTGTTACAGGGTTACTTGACTATACAAGCTCTCTCTCTGTACAAAATGCCCAGCAAGGAAGCAGGAAGGTCATATACAAAACATCATTTAACTATCACACAATGGACTATTTCAACAAAAGTGAATAAATTTCAATATTTTGTATCTCAGCAACAGAATAAGCTATGAAAATGGGAACTGGATAAATAAGATTCATTTTGCATCCTGTAAAATATATGTTCTAATAATTTTAGATTTAGGGTACATGCAAAGATTCATGGGAATAAAAACAACATAAATTTGTGGTGAATATCTGAGGTTTTAATGTAAAAAATAAGAATTTAGTGATCAAAATGCCAGTGAAACAAAGGTTTTTACTGAGCTTTATGCTTTATAAGAAGTTAAAAATAGTATGCTAAATTGTGGTAGAAGACTCCCATGAAGCGTACCGTAGTTTAATAGAACTTGTTTTAAGAGATGGATTGAAAAAGGTATACTAGGCTTCACTTGCTTCTTGAACTGGATGTTTTATGATGTCAACAGTTTAGAACTCAAACATTCAAGTTTAATACTTTTATTGCAAAGGAGAATTTATTGTGCAAACTCACACATTCTAATTAAATTTATGGCAAAGTAAAAACATGTAGTGTTGATTGGGAAAGTACATTAGAACTTTTTTAAGAAGAACTAGCATTTCATGTAAACAAAGATTGTTCTAACCATTTGCAAAGTTGGTGGTTTGTGATTGGCTCTGTACAACATGTGTGTCAGATTCATGACACCCACATTCCTTGTTGCTGCTATGGTCTCTGAGAATGTACACAAGCTCTGACGTCAGACCTCTTTGAAGATAGATCCTTTTTACCGCAACACCTGCCTCTCAGTCAGTGTAGGTGGAGGATGAAGTAATCCCTTTCAGCAGTGGATGCATCTGAATCTTAAGAGCTGATTTATGTTTTATTTCTATCAAGAAGATGGAGCGTAGGAACAATCTATGTATCTGATTTCACATAGCTGCCTTTTTCTCTGTGTCATGTTGTTTATGTCTGTGTGCAAGATGTAACTGTGCTGAAAGTTTGCAGGCATAGCATTACTGGTAAGTACTAATAAATTACCACACAGAGGATGTGTCACTTCTTTGGGTGATAGCAGCCATTTCTTATATTACCTGTCAGCTTGGTGTCAGAATTGACAAAAATTGATCTGCCAACAACATGTAGAGGCTGTGAAACACAACTCATTATCTTACCAAAGTTACTCATTCCATCTTGATTGTGAATTAATATTAAATTCCTTTTGTGTAATATGTATAGTACACAGTATTTAGAGAAAGACTGGCTCAAGTATGAAAATACTAATTACACATTTTTAAACAAAAGCAATTCATGTGAGCCAATTGTGTATATTTTTCTTCAAAATATTTTATACATTTCATGAAATTTATTGGATGGCATCATCTTAATATGGAGTTGACATTATTTAAATGTTTAGACCTTGCATTCTGATTTAAGTATTGTATGCCAAAAGCAGAATGTAAGATAAGAACTATGAGTGGATACATAAGACCAGAAGATGAAGCCAGAGTAAGATATGTCTGTCAAATTTTGGTGTGTAATATTTTACCCTGAGAAATGTGCTGTCATAATGTAAAAAAGAAACCATTGGTCCAAGATTAATTGTTATTTATTGCAGTGTTTCGATATGGTTGGAAAATTTGGAACTGATCAAAACTACAGACTTTTTACATTGCAAAATTTAACAATTTGGGGTAGTTTTGTCATGACTAATTGGAAGTTTTGTAATATGTGTATTTGTTGAATCTCTTTTAATTAACTTGTTATATGAGGACGGTGTTACCATTGCAGTGTTATTTAAAGTCAGTAACTGAAGCAGATCTATGGAATTTGTCAGTTAGTTTCCAGAGAGATGAAACATATGAAAGCAACTTCAAAGAGTATGTAAACTTTCAAACATTTTTCCAACCAACATCAAAATGTACACCACAATTTTTCTTATCATCTAACACTCAAAATAGTAAACCACAGTAAATAGTAATAACTGTAAAAGTGTATGGAAAGGTACACAAACTACCATGGTGACTGGAATAACTGAATTAAGAACGAACGGAAACTCAACTGCAGTTTAGAAATTGCAAACACACACACTCCCACACCAAAAAATAAATTTAATTAAGAAGATAAATATGAGAGAAAAACATGTAAACCTAAAGGTCTGTTTACATGATCATAAATTTGTCCATGAACACTGCTGTACAAACGTTGGAACAGTTCTTGGAAAGATAAGATAAATCACCTTTATTAACTCCACTTGGGAAAATACTCTTCTGTGGTAAGATACAAAGAAAAGTAAAATAAATAAGATCACAGACCTAATGCAAGTGAGAATAATAAAACCAAAAATATGTAGACAGCCAAAAGACAAATGGTAAATTTACATAAAACAGAGAAACATAAGACAGGTAATAGAAAAGATTCGAATAAAACACAAGTAAGACTGGAGTAAGAGAAGA
The DNA here is from genome assembly GCA_009936505.3 of Holothuria glaberrima. Taxonomy (NCBI): domain Eukaryota; kingdom Metazoa; phylum Echinodermata; class Holothuroidea; order Aspidochirotida; family Holothuriidae; genus Holothuria; species Holothuria glaberrima. The sequence goes on along the minus strand of WURT03000008.1, from coordinate 2,787,272 downwards.
TAAAAAAAGAAACAAAGTAGCAAACTAGGGTTGTTTCGATATGACAATATTGGCCAAAAGTATCGATATGTAATTTTGCTCCCGATATCGTTTATGAAATTGCCCAAACAATATCGTGAAAATCCAGCAATGAGCATAGAGAATTGGCCCGTTGCTATGTTGTACTGTAATATTACTCTGGTAATCCTTCATTACATCAATGAAGCTAGAAATATCGAAATGAAAAACGGTCTGCAGGAGTTTTGCAACTGGGACTAGCGTGCGATCTTGCAGGTTTATCAACTGAATCTTCTTTGCTAATTTCACTCAGTCCTTTGTGAGTGATCAAGTAAAACAATTACGTGTCAAACATTTCCAGGCAGCTCATCAAGTTGGTTAGGATTTTGCATGCATGGGGACAGTTTTTCTTTTTGAGAAATAGCATTGGCATTGGGGATGCTCCACCAATAGGGCCAGTGCCATGTACTGTCATTTTTTACCGTGGTACCTATATTAAAGACAAACGGGATCCGGCGATATCGCGATATCTTTTGAGTGTTGAAGGAAAATTTTTCGTGATATCGATAACGAAAATTTCATATCGCAACAACCCTATAGTAAACATGAATAAGATTAAAGCAACACTTAAATGAGAGCACTGCCCCTTCCTAGTTTAGGGTGAAACATGCAGCTAAAATATTGAACACCTTCCTAGTTGTTGGACATTGTTCAAGTTTGTTGGAACAGCATTCTGCACACTTATAAACTAATCAGTGAGCAAAGTCATATAAATTTGTGATGTTTTTTTTTTTTTAAGAAATGTATTGTTTTAACATTGAAGGCAAGAGGTAAGAGTATAAAACAAATCAAGAATTGTTGTTAATTTTAACTACAGCTGGGTGAAAAGTCTCTATAAATTTTTTGTTGCTGTCAAAAGTCCTCCAGAAGGTTAAAATTTGTACAAACAAAGGTGTGTGAATCATTACACATAATAGCTTTTGTGCACTTCTGCAGTCTATCGATATAAAAGGTCTGCAGGGGTGGTATGCCTGTACCAATTATCTTCTCAGCACTATTGTAATTACTAAGTTCATTTTAAGCTGAATTCTTACCTATACATTCATGTGTCTTTTATATTGACTCTACTTTGGAAACTCCGAACAATATAGTATTGGATTCTCTACGGTCCTTACGACATTTTGTATGAAGAATTGTTCGTCTTCATTTCAATCCACTTTGGAAATCATCGTAACCAGTTGATGTTTATAGAACATTGAGTGCTTGGACAAGTCTACAATATTTTGGAATGGGGTACCTGTGGTCTTAAAAGTTACAACCCTGAGTGGAATCTTAACTCCTAAAATGACATAACTGCCTCAGACACTCAACCAGACACAAAATATCTAGTACTAGCCTACCAAAGAAAGTGAATATAGGTATGCAATCTCCACAGGCTCTTCTGTGGGTGTGGGTGCAAATTGTCTGATGTTGGAGAATCTAACAGTCAATTGAAGGGGAAAAGGTGATTGAACAAAATAGGGAGCCTGCTATCTTGTTATACTGTATAGTGGAAAACTTCCGTGGGGCTAATTTTTCGTTATTCTGTACCTTATACACATATTTGTGAAGTGAAGAAATCGCTGTTGCACCTATAAGGGTCTGCCAGCCTAGTTTTATACAGAGTAATGGAAGTATTTCACATGGTCTTAAACTTGCAGTTAGTTACTTGGTCTCGAAAATCACGAAAATTAAACCCCAGTGAAAATTTCCCACTATACAGAACTTAGGAAAACATCATAGAAAATAAAAATGTGGTTTTGCATGCTTTTTGAAGAACTGGAAACCAAACGTGTGTTGGGGCTTCTAGGAGGGTAAAGATGCTACTGGACTCCTGACTTAAAGTTATCAATCTGAGTTGAGTTCAGTGTGCATCCTGCCCTCCGTTGGTTGATACTTCCTTTCACGTGTGTTACTCTAACATGGCTCTTACAATTTTTGAGCTCTGATGCTAAAGCGAAGTGAGCCATAATCATGTGCCATGATTGGCTAGTTTCTTTCCTTTGATTTGTAACTGTGCAAGAAGTTAGGACTACAGTAAAGTATTCTCAAGACTGCCAGATAAGACTTCATTTGGAAAATTAGCTGATAAATCAGTAAAGTGCTTTTATCTTTCTCTAAGTTGGAATTTTCTGACAGTCTGCTGATGAAACTGCTTTTCTCATGCGAAGACAAAAACGTTCCAATTTGTTACTTCAAGTTGTCTAATAGTAAAGATACAGAAGTATTTTGTTGCTAATGGAAAGGACAAAAATCAGAAAAAGTGCATAATGATTAAGCAACTTTTTCTTCTTCCCTTCTAGAGAAAACCTGTTTTGCACTTCAAGTCATGAGGCATACAAACGGCACCATGTCCAGTTCAAGCACTTCTGGTGGGCCAATGCCACAGGCCATGTGTCAAGATGAGATTGTAGGGGGAACTAAGGAGGTTATAAAAGGTAAGGGGGAGACATTGATGCTGTGTGTGTTGTTTGTAAGCTTGGAGCATGGGAGTTACCTGCTCTGTGTTAGTAACACCTTGCTTGGATTATTAGAGTGTAATGTGTGTACTTTGGGTTTACTATAAACACTGATCACATTGCAAGGGATTGTGGAAACTGGTTTTTGTATGCATAGCCCAAACAAAAACCAATGAAGCACAGAAATGCTGTGGAAACTTTGAACACAAATTGATTCCCTTAGTATCTTAGTAGTAAGTTTGCCCTGGATAATACTTTGCCTTTCTAACAGTACAGTGTATTTGTAAAGTTGCATGTGAGTACAAGAAATTAGACTTAGTACAAGGAGACAATTATCAATAATACTCAAAGAGTTCAGTTGATCCTAATTGGGGTCTACTGTTGGTGTTTTATATAGTAGGAAGTGGCTTGATAGGGTCAAATTTCAATTTGGTTTGAGCAGATGTTGAAGTATAGTTAAATTATGTTTGCTGGTTATTGAAGTGCATGGCTGTTATATACATACTAGCCCATTCAAACAATTGTTGCTGGCCTACTGCCTGCATGATATAATAGTTTGACCTATTTTACACCTGTCATGGTCCAAGACTCATTTTGTTATGTAAAAATAGGAATGGGGTATGTGCACATCTGTAGGGATGCATTGTGCATGATTTTATACAATCACCCAAACTGATTGAGGTGGGTTATGAGAGATACAGGAATCGGTAATAATGTTGGTCTATAGTACCTCCAACTGTATGTGAAGACACCATGAAAAAAAATGATTACCATTGAGGATGGTAAAAGGGCTCTCCAGTGGCAAAGTGGTGTACCCTGCTGTGCACATTGGCATGTTTTACAAGGCTATAGATTTGAATTATGCTCAATTTTTGGGGGTTATTCTATGAGTACCCTGGCTTTCCTCCCCTGGGCACAGCTGGCACTCATATTTATTGCTCCTGAGCTAATGAAGTAGGTTGCAGACCAGACTAAAGCACCCTCTAGAGTACCAGTCTAGGAGTGTACCAGTTTAGCAGCAGGCTTGTAGCCAACTTTGCTTCTTGTTATTTGGGTGGTAAGAGCTGTCATTGCACTGATGGTGTGCAAAATTTTATGGTATTAGCTTGTAGGTGGCTATTACTTCTTGTGCATTTTAATTGCTGCACCCTGTATAGTACTGCAAGACACACACTTGTTCAATCTTTTCTCTTGAAGTGTGTTATCAAACTGGTTGAACACTCAAGATTAGGCATATCAAGTATACAAGGCATGCTAAATATGTCTTGTTCTTGAAACTTTCGAATGTTTCTAATCTTTCCATTTAAAGAAACAGTGTCATGAGACATTCCCAAACAGGAGTCTTATTTCAATTTGCTTTGGGGAAGGGTTTCAGGGAGAGGGATACCTCTGCAAATTTTTATACTATCTATGGCAAAGCCAGTTGTGAACCAAACTGCTGCAGAAAATTTCAGGTAGGTTGAAACCAACTTGGATAGGGAAGGGGTAAGGTGTAGTGGTAGTTGGCCCATGCTATGTAAGTAAAACCCATGAAAATGTGGACTCATCGGATGTTAAATCTTTGATGTTGTTTCTTGTATAGTCCAATGTGGTAGAATCCATTTCTTAGAAATTTTCAGTTGTACAAGGATTCAGTAGTCACAAGTCACTGTCTTTGAAAGAAAAATTTGAAGTAATGATACAGATTCTGCTCAGCCTTTAACTAAATGGCTTTCTGAAATTTGTTGTGTGTTAATTTGGAGAACATAGTCCAAAAAAGAAGCAGTGTAAAGAACTGTATGTGATTGGTGCATTAGATAACACAGTAACCACAAAATGTATTCAAATACAGATTTATTTAAGTTAGATTAGTTACTGTATTCAAGTCACAAGAAAAAACATTTAGGAAAACCAGCATCATAGATCTTGATCAAACATTGATGTGACTCAACTTGCCTCTGGCCTTTTGAGTGGACTGAATCAGCACCCTCTTCCTTCATACTCCACCCCCTCCTCCTGAAAGGAGCAAAATGATGCCTATAACATGCAGATTATCTCAATATTCTACAGGGTATATGCAACAGAGTGAATTATATTTCCACAAAAGGGTCACTTCCAGGAAGTTTCAGGTACATCTCCCCTTAAGTATTATTCCCTAACCCACAGAATTATCGTATCTACGTTGCCCCTCTCTAACCTCCTATTTACAATTGTAACCCTCACTTACCCATAACTCTCATAATGAAAAACTTTTTATCACAGTGAGAACTTGGAGGGTATTATTCAGTCTGTGTTTCTCTCTTTGTCTTGTTTTAGGTCTTGAACAACTTAAAAATGAACACAATGACATATTGAACAATCTATACCAATCTCTAAAAATGGTGAAGAAAGACAAAGGAGATTCAAATTTAGTAGAAGAAAAAACACGGATGATTGAAAAATCTTTAGAAAGTCTAGAACTTGGTCTTGGAGAAGCAAAGGTAAGTAAAGTTTTTAAATGTGTGCTTAGAAGGTTAAAGTTGTACTATTTTATGTGTTAAGTCCATAGGAAAAGAGTACAAAAAAGAGTCCTATCCCAATTTTTCAACTCACAATTTAATTTGTGGTACAGAAAGATTTCTAAAAACTTCAAGAGCTGTAGATTGTAAATTAAGGGTATGTTTGTATAGAAAACTCTACACATTACCAAATTTTCTTAAAATATGCAATGTCTCTACCACCCATCACATTTATCTTTTCAAAAGGTGGATTTCAGAATCTTCACTCAGCATACAGAAATTTTTTTATGTTTGGCAGATGTAAGGAATGTGGCCTTTCATGGTTTCAGTGGTAACTTTTATCATGTAAGCTACTGTATACAAGAAAACCACTCCTAAGTCTGTTTTTTGTAGCTGACAAATTTCTTCTGAAATACTAATATAGTAACTTTCTGTTGGTCCTGGAAAAAATATACCTCTGGAGGTGAATTTAAATCCAAATCTTCAGATTCTCATAAATCAGGATCCTGTCTTTTACCACACACATACTCTCCAGAATTGTAATGTTGATGGAAAGACATGGAATACTCAGTTGGGTGGAAATGCTGACATGGTTAACTTGTGTCCAATTGTATAGAGATTGTGCGGTTCAATGAATTGCTCTTGAATTGGAAACAAAACCTAAAGTAACACACCAAATGTAGGTTAGTGACCTTTGCTTGTGGATGAAGTATTCTTGCTTCAATTTAGTGTGCAGAAATGTTTTTTTCCATAAGGGGGATCATGCTTAGCAAAGTCCTAGATGACACTTAAAATTTAATACACTACCATTATATTTAATGCTACTATGGGTACACAGTCAAATGACCTGAAGTTAGTCAAAGTTTTGTTAGTGCAGTGGCCCAGATTTTTTCAGGACTTTCATTGCAAAGATGATCAGCGAGTGACTGATACCTTTAGAACTGGAGATGGAGGAGCTTTGCGTTTAACTTTATCCTTAAAATGGATGAAATCATCATTAGATGTTAGGTGTTTATTCTGCACCCAGCTAAAAAAAACTATAATCGGCTCCAGTACGGAAGACTATGCCCCTCAAATAACAAACATTTTACTTGATAAATTGGAATTGGATATCTTTCCTAGAAAGTGTTCAAATCGAAAGTTGCTTGCAGAGGCCATTCTTTTGTGGTTCATATTTAACTATAGTGATTTGTACTCTCAAATACAAAAATTCGTCCATCTTGTCAGAGGGATACATGAAATTTTCTTTTTCTGAATGTTGGGCTTGTTTGGCTGCTATTGTATGAAGCAGCATGTCCAGTTCCTAAATTATTAAATTCTTGTTCCTTTTATGGAAGCTACATTGCAATTTGTACTTCATTTCAGCAAGATGGGAAATTGCTCATAAATTTCAAGCATACCTCCTTTTGAGCCCTCCAAACCAATGCTTTTTCTCTAATGAAAAGTTGTGTAATCCTGCAGGAGTATCATTCACTCATAGGTTAAATTTCCTGTGTCATCATTTCTCTTGTAAGAAATTTCACAAGCCTTGGGATTATGATCAAATCAAAAATGATCATATAGATGTAAGGAATAAGAAATGTCTCATTTGTTGTATTTACAAGTAATTTGTAAGGTCACACAATACTGTAAAAAAGAAGAAAAACATAATAGGAGATTGATGAGAGCAGTTACTATGTACTGATTGCGAGAAGGTCGGCTGGCCATATGCTTATCCAGCATGAGATGAGGTTAATAAAATGGCGTCATTGAGAGTCAACCAATCAGGAGGGATAACTCATGATGATGATGAGTCATCCTCCATCAGAGGTTAGGTACACATACCACCATCATCCTGCAGGGGATGGTTGCTGTCTGAGGAATAATGAAAGACTAATGAAATGATTGCTTGCTGCCTGCCTCTCTTAGAACAAATTTGTGTTTGTAAAGGATACACACTGCATCACTGCTTTCGAGATTGCATCACATAGCAGCTTGCTTTGGTAATGTTCGTCTTCTGAACATAAACCAAGCTGTAGTTTCTCAGAGCAGAGAGATTGTGCACTGCAAGATTGTTTACTTGCATTTCTTTCTAAAACTGTCAGATCATGATGTGACCTTTGGTGCTTTTGATTTTAAGTGTGCATTTGAATATTTTTAAATTTTGTATTTGTGTGATTCTGTAACTAAGGGAGTCAATTTGTGACATTTGGGTAAAATTTCCAGTTCCATAATTAAAAGCCCAACTAGAAATTTTACCTTTTTATATTATGTTTGGGTGCAGGAAAAGTGCAAATCATGTTTAAAGTTTGAAAACAAATTATTCCTAACAATACTTAAGGTTCAAAGTACGCTCATTTTTCCCCGTGTAACAGGACACCAAAAACAGATTTTCTATATAATACTGAAAACATTTAAGTCTTCTTAAAATGGATGTGCAGCATTGTACTGTAGGTGGTATGCTTTTTGATCTGCTATGGAATGGAAATGCATAAAATGAGGAAATTGGGTTGAGCTTGTGGAAAATGTACCCCTTAAAAGCGGGACACCTTTTGGTGTCCCGCTGTGTCCCATTTACTAAGTGAAACTTTCTTCTCAAAACTTTACTATGCACAGCTTTGTTTAATTGGGCAAACTTTGCATTTTTAAATTGTGACTATATAGTACTTGGAAATATATCAGGATACTTATAAATATTTCAAGTACAATTGCAGTAAAATGACAAATTTATATTTGCAGTGAGACACCAAAAATTTACACGTAGTTTTACACGGGAAATCTGTTCACAGTGCTATTCCATATTTCACAAACAAGAATTAGTAGAGATACATATATTCCAAAGTACGACTTAAATGCTCCCTAAAGATACATCTTAAGACCTATTCAAAATTTAGGTGTTTTATACAACTCACTGTAATAAGGGAAAATGTGTTACAAAATTTGTAAATGTCACACCCTTGGTGTCCCATTTACACTGGGAAAAAAAATCAGTTTTTGGCACATAATATCATAACGAGTTATTGATATGTTTAGCACATTTTAGAATATATAAGGCACCACTAAAGCTTGTGACAGAGACCATCTCCCAGTACTTAAATGCTTTTATGCACTGCCAATTTGAAGGTGAAATATATCACAATGCAAAGTGGGACACCAAATCTACTGACTCCCTTATTTATGGAATCACCCATTTTCCTCTGTCTGTTTGTCAGTCACACAAGAGGAAAGTTATATATTAAGAAAGGGTGTTAATTGGAAAATAAAACTGCATTGCATTAAAAAGTATTTCTTAAAGATGACATGTCATCTCGTAAGAATCCAAGAAAACCGTATGCCGGATTTTTGATGACTTCACAGTGTGCCCTTTTCTTGACTTTGATTGCGAGCTGATTCGACACTCCATCAACAATTCATTGCTATGTATGTACTGTGCATGCATACGATGTGTACATGCGTATGTGTGGACACACTGTCGTACGACGATTACTTTGCAAAGCACATGTCCACAACATTAGACCTACATCTCAGCAGTCTACTACCTACCAATATGAAGACTAAGAAGCTTACTTGGTTTCTGCATTTTCCCTCTCAGCAAATACAAAACCTTTTGCAGTTTGTGTCTGATGCTCTAACCCTTCTCTGACATGTTGCATGACAGTTGCAAGTAATAGGGTCCGAAGAGAATGACCGTACAATGTACAGTACAATATAAGTTCAACGTTATTTCATGTACTTCATACACGGATGGTCCTGTACTATACTGTATGCATTTGTACATTGGGTCAATACGTAGTTAGGGTAACCCAACCTCGGTGGCATGCATGTTATAGCCTTTCATACCCCTGACCTCGAGTTGTATGAAAGGCCGTATTATGCATACCACAGAGGTCGGGTTACCCTGACTAGTCGATACGGTAATAGCTGATTGATCCATTACGATCATCAGTAGTTTCAATTTTTATGACGTCAAAATTCTATTGCCAGAGCTATAATGTAAGCACCCTTATTAAATCTTTAATAAGCAAGAAAAACTGTAGGAAGTGATACATGACTAATGAGGCTAATTAGAAGCATTGTAATGCAATGGTTTCCTTCAAACATGTCACAAAAATAATCGATATCAACTCAATGAGCCTCTTTAATTGGTTTTAAATTTTTGAAATTTTCACTTTGTCTAACTTAAATCATCAATGATAGGGTGGTCATGATTTAATCCACATGATAGACATGATACAGTTTGTGAAGTGAAAGAATAAAGAGGTCACAAAAATGGATTCTGATTTGAATGAAAAAAAATTTATGATTTTCCTTCCTTTAAAAAAAAGAGAAAAAGTTCTGGTATGAGTGCAGACTGCTAAAACAGAGAAAAAGAAAGATTCTATTGACATTTCAGTTATCATCTTCCTTTACTGGTCCCTGCAGTCTTACTGACATGCATTTCCATTATCTCATGGGATAGAATTATCAAAATGTTGGCTGTACTTACTATTTACACTAAACAGTATGAGGGACCCACAAATCCATGGTAAAATGCAGTTTGGTGAAAGTATTGCTTCTGATTACATCTTTTACTTATACTTGTATGACTCTGTCAGAATACTTCGAAGAATATTACCAAACAATCATAAATTTGATCTTCTGTGGATATTTTTTTGAACTTAGTGTTTTATGTGAATCTCATTCGAAGTAGCCAAAAATTCTGAAAACATTCTCTGAAAAGAAATGATCAGGTTAGTATGGTATGAAACTAGTCCACAAAACTATGAAAAAACAAAGTGAAAAATTTGAGAAAGGAGGTAATTTATCCAGACTTGTTGACTGACCTTGTATGCCAGTTAATTGTTTGTGAGTTTGCATTCAACTTTTAATTGAGTACTGTACCACAAATTCTGTTGCCTTATCTGTAAAATGTGGTTTTATTGTAGCCTTCATATTCTGCATTAACCTTGGTAGACATCTCTCCATGGTAAAATGCAGGCAACCAGCCTTCCCGTTGATGTTTCAAGTTTTTATAACTGGTACATCAGACATTCACATGAAGCAGTGTTGACATTTGTTGATTAGAAATGCATTAGCATGTATTTAGAGCAAGCAGATTGTCCCATGGTTTTAATATTCAGTCAAGGTGGACTATAGATGACATTCAAAATTGGGATTCTGTTTGCTAATGAAGTAGGTATGGAGTAAGAATAGAACTAATGGTGGTGTCAAAGACCTGGAGATTTCATGGGTGTGTACCTTCAGAAGCTCAAAAGAGACTTATTTGAACATATATAACTGTTGTATTTATATTGACAGTTCCTGTCTCTACAGTCTTGGTAGCTTGATACTCTAAATACAGCAAAAAAGTATGTTTTTTCTTTATTTCAAAATATGAACCTTTTGGCAGCAGTGGGAAGAAATGTGAAGTTTGTGCAGTATAGTTTAGTTTGTGCAATCCAGTGTGAAATTTTGTAGATAATCACAACGAAAAAAGGAATATTATTACTGTATAATTTGTAGGGCATCTACAGTACGTTAAAAATAGGATGTTTGACCGTGGCCACAAATCGTAGTAGACTTAAATTTTGATGTAAGGGTCATTCTAGAATTCGGATTTATATTCTTAGTAACAATATTAGTAAAAGGCAAATAAGAAAACAATGGTAAGAAACTCTTAATTGAAATGGGAAGAAATCATTAATAAACAGATATTTTTGAGCAAGCTACAGTATATTAAAGTGATAGCTACTGTAGGCCTTCCTGTCCATTCCACTTGTCTCAGCAGCTTGTATGCACACTGACTTGTTGCATGCAGGTATACAAGTTATCTAGTCAAATCATATGTACCAAAAAATTCTGTAATATCAGATGAATCCTCTCAAGCAAAAGACTGATCTAAGATACAAGACTCTAAAAGAGCTTGTCTTTCTTAGCTCTCAGCCTCTTTCACAGACTTTTATGCAAACCTTGTGGTGCACAGGCAGTTTGGCAAAATGCCAAGAAGAATGTTGGTTTGTTCTGTTATATGTAAAGCATGTTAAGGACTAGTGGTACTTGCCAAGTTTTACATCATCCAATTAATACATTAGCTTACTAACTCACATCTACTGACGATTATAAGGAAACAATTGAATTTTAAAAATGGTGCAAAGTAATTACAACGAATGCTGATAACAAATTTTTGCGTGTGAGTGCTGACATTTGAAAAATGAGGTCTTAAACAGGTTTGGACATAAAGAGGTTTTTGCAATGTCTTCTGCCTTTGTTACGCATTATTTCACTTAAATTACAAATAAGTAGTCATTGGCCTGCATCTTTGTCAAGAAATTATGGAGTTGAATCACTCATACATGCATCAGTAATAAAACTTTAACACTCTCTGACAGTAGTGATGTTCATTTTTCTAAGTGTTAAAGACGTGGGTGGGGGTTAAGAGGTTAGTGGCAGTCTGGCAGTGTTTAATACTTAAGTAGCTTCTTATAAATTAGTACAGTTGAAAAAAAATAAATGACAGTGATGTCCATTTTAAAGTGTGATGAACAGGTAGAATTTAACTTGTGTCAGTCTGCCAGTGGTTCTTGAGTAACTGCTTGGTACAGTAGAAGAATAGACCAGATAAAAAGAAAAAAAAAACACAAAAACATAAACATAAATGTCAGTCTGTCAGTGTTTCATGAACTGTTTGATACAATGGAAAAAGACAAAAAAGAAAAAGAGAAAAGAAAAAAAAAAAAGTAAAAAATAGTGTTTGATGATTTTGCATCTAACAACAGAATTTTGCAGTGCATAATACATGAGAAAGCAGCGTGTGTTGTGAAGAGTTGAAAACCCAGTTTATGTGGAGAACTGTTTGAAAGAATTGCATGTCATCATCCATGATAGCTTCCTGGAATATTTTCAAGTGCCCTGCCATTGGTTGAAATCCTGATAAATTAAGAATTAGGAGACACTGCTGAAATTATTTGCCTTTTTGAATAGCAGTTTGCAAAATATTCCTCTCAGGCAATTTAGCTGGAGGAATGTATTTTTTTTTTTTCTGATTCTTTTATCAACAGAGTAGAAAATAGTCTAGATGAAATAAAAATTTGAAAGCAGGTTCTTGCTTGTGCTTACAGTAGTACTGCTTTATTGGTGGGGTAATTTAAGTATGTAGAGAGCATACTGTATGTATGGTTAATTGGTTTTGCTATCCTTTAGATATATTCAAGGTAGTGTCAATTGGTGACATTAAATTTTGAGTTACTTCCACACAATTTCATGCGAATGAATTGAAACAGCTTTCATGAGCTAAAAATATTGATGTCAACAGTTCAATTGTGGCCAAGTGATCGTGCTGCGATCAATATTCACCTGCCTCATCTCTGCTATTTTGTAAACAGCAGTTCACACACTAAAGTTGTTAATATGGAAACGCAGAGCTTACTGGCGTAGTTGTTTGTGTGTGTGTGTGTGTGTGTGTTGTTTTAGACTGGTTTACTAGATGAGAGGCACTGAAGGTTTCATTATCTGTTCCATTAATGATAATAATGAGATGACTGAAGATGAGCTATATATTGTATTTATAGTGTGAGTGATAGTAAACATTTAGACTTTATGTAGAGAAGAAGGGAATCTCTTTTTTAATCAGTATGTAAATGGGAAAGGGGGAGGACTTTGGTGACTTTTGATTGTATTTTTATCATTCACATCACAGACATATATGTACCCCTTGCTACATTTTATTTACATTAATTTTGCACACTGCAAGCAACTCTGGGTAGTTTGGACACCACACCTTTGCATTATTTAAATTTAAATTTAAATTTAAAGGTTAGTATTTCCAGCTAAATTTAGAGTATCGGAGGACATTTCAAAGGAATTTAGGGAGAGTTTTTTATATCAAAGGTTTACATGTACAGATATAAGTGACTCACTTAAGTGGCATGCTGTCTTTTACGTTACATCAATTGGCAGTTAAATAGAAAGCAGTGTGTAATTTTAAGGAATTTTAGTTGGTAGTCCGAAGGACAACCAGTGGACAACCATTTTGTGAAAATTGGTTG